>NIPM01000135.1:204270-310383 GCA_002738285.1 Holacanthella duospinosa | reverse complement strand
GGGGGGGGGGGGGTTAAATGAAGTGTAAACTATGAAAGGGAGGAGTTAAAGAAAAGAAGGAGGAGTTAAAAATTCCATATTAACCAATCATAGAATACAAAAATTTTGAGTAAGTCAATAAACTACTATTATGAATCATACTTTACACCTTGTCCTTCCGTTTGATAAATTTAAAAGAAATTCGTTATTCAATTACCGTGAGTTCCAACAAGCCCAATAGTTTAGCCTTTTCTCTGTAGTCGAGATGACTATAGACTGTCTCAAAGTGAAATTTTTCAGGATGATCATTTCGTTGTTTTTTGAAATCCTTCACAAGCCTTCTAGCAAGGTCTCCTACATTTGGTAAGAGAAGATGTTTTTGAAAAAGATCTTGTAAATTATCCAAGTCGAGAAAAGGTTCGTCATTGGTCAGTTGGGTGATGGAAGATAGTTCCATCTGCTTTGTAATTCCTAGAAAACTTTCCAGTGGATATTTTGACTCCCAAACAGAATCCCCACACATTCTAGACACTCTTCCACAAAACTCCTTCCAAACATTATTTTCCTCTGATAATTTTTTCAGAAATTGAGTAAGAAGCAATTCCACTTTCTCTAAAAAATCCTTTTCTCCTTGCTTTTCCCAATTCCTTCGGTCCATATCTTCCCAAAAATCTCCCAGAGCTTTTGCATATAAGAGATTGAGACCCATACTGATGAGTTTCTCATCACTTCCTTCTGAATTTATAGTTAAGAGCACCTACAAACAAATAAATCAATTTGTTCTTAATAAAGTCAAAATTTCATTTGTTGGATTAAAAACTTTACCTTTCCAAGAAAGAGAGTCTTTCTCAGAATTCTTTTGACACTAAAACGTTTCGGATTGGCCAAATCTTTATGGCGAAGATAAGGAAAGCTGAAACCTCGAAAGGCTAATAGATCACTCAAATCTACTCCAATTGACACTTGTTCTATTTCTAACTCAACGTCAGAGGCAACTTGTTGACCAATTAGAACTAATTCTTCTAATTCACTTACAGAATCAATTGACTCTGCTTTCTCACCAATTCGTCCAAAGAGAAAATTACGAGAGACTAAACCACGATCCAGGATTTTCCAACAAATCTCTTCTACCTAATCCAAAACCAAATAAATTAAATTAAATCCATGATTTTAAATAATGAATTGTCAAAAAAATTTATCAAAAATTTACTTACTTGTGGATTAGTTTCTTCCGATCGTGAGAGAAAATGATCCCAAAGAGAGAGAAAGACAAGTGTCAAGTCTACTGGACAAGAAGGCTCGTAAAGGAAGTCCCTTACAACTTCCAAACCCTCAAGAGGAAATTCAGTCAAGTCATGAATTTTTGCTTGAATGACCTCTGACCCAAAAATCTCCCCTCGTCGTAGAATATATTTAGTGAGTGTCTTAGATTCCAATTGTAGAGCCTGTTCTCTAAATGCGTCTGTTTTTAACCATCGTCGTATTTCTCTTATTCCTTCAAATGGTTCAATTTCCTTCAGAAATGTTTCAAAATCAAATTGAGTTTGTGTGAAGTTTTTGAAAGTTTCTGAAAGAAATGCTAGACTGTAAGGGCTCTCAGGAAATGCCTTGAGAAGGTCCAAACTAATCCGTAGCAGAGGAATTTTAGTTTCTGGGTCTTCGGAAGGACCAAAGTTGGTAGAAATTTGAGATGGAGTCAACAAATCTCGATAGAAAATTTCAGAAGAAAAATACCTGAACAAAACAAGCGTAGCTCATTACTTTTGCCGAAATGTAATTGCAATACTATATATTTTTGGAGAGTAAAAGGAACGACAAAATCGCAGCAAATCAAAACTCAAAGTTATAGATTTTCCAATAAAAAATTTCATCTCTGAATTGAAGCGGTTTCGTTTTGCTGTTTAACTCGTTAGTACTCAGGTGGAGAAAAAAGTGAGAAGAATCGACTTTTTTTAAATTAGAGCTTGGAAGAAAATTTTGGTACTCAGGTCGAGGCAAAATCAGAGCAGAAACGTAAAAAATTCTTCCAGGGAAGAAAAAGAACATTTTCTGCTCAGGAAGAACGACCCCCTTTTTCTGCCGAGCAAAAAGTGAGAAAAATAATCTCTAATCAAATTTTGGGGAATTAGAAACATTTTTTAATAGTTTTTCACAAGTTTCAAAAACGAGAATAACTTCTAGTTAAAATCTTTATTATTAATCTTTGAAAATTCAAAATTCAAAAATCAAAAAAACACTAAATCATCATCCTCATCATCAGAACTGTTAATTTTCAAAAACTTTTTAAATTAGCAATGGACAGTGACAATTTATTAATCCGAACTCTTTCTTTGAAATCAATTTATTTAAAAATTAGTCACATGAAACTTTTTTTGCTCAGCCTTGACGTGAGTACCCTCTATTTTACGCTTGGCTTAAAGTGGGCAAAAATGACATTTTCAGCTCAACTTTTTTCCTATGTTTCTTCTCATCCTAGCCTGAAAATTTGTCACACTTTTTGCTCGGGTTTAATCCCCACCTGAGTACTAAGCTTTACGTTATAAATTTCAATAATGTGTAAAAAAAAAAAAAAGCAAGAAAACCTACAAATTTAAGAATATCAACATGACACCTTACCTAGAAATCATGGAAAATGAGACATAGTTTTTGAGTTGAATAAAACGAAAACTAAGTTTTTGTACAAAATCCTTCTGATGTGAAATCTTTTCATATTCGTCTGCTTCTTTTGTTGTTTCAAATTGGACCCTTGCTTTCCTCTTGACAAATGATAGGACAAAGTGTCCAAAATCCTGATGACTCATCACTTCGTCTTTGGAAAGACAAAACTCCGTTAGATCTTTATAGAAGGACTCATTCTTGAGAAGTGTACTAATAGTTCTTCCAAATTCCGACATCCCTCGATATTCAGAAATAATAAATGGAAAAACTTCCTCTGGAACTGATTTTGTCTCTCGGTAAACATAACAAAGGACTTCTGCATATGTCCGAAGTATCCCTTGCTTCTCACTTATACTCTTCTCAGTAACAAACCTATGATGTGAATACAATGATGTAAGAATTAGCATAAAAACAAAAAATTCACAACTCTTCATCAAACTGTAGTAAAATGTCTTACCCTTCTTGGAGTGCCAGGAATATCTCTTTGGGAACTTGTATCTTAGCGACTAAAGGAAGAACGAGTGGACCTAATTTTGTTGCGTTACCGTAAAAGGCGTTTTTGGCGCAAAGAAGGATTTGGCTTTCAGCAACTTTTTTGTCATCGAAAAGACCGTTGAGAGTGAGAGTAAGGAAGCAATTCCAGAAAGATTGAAGTTCGAGCTTCTCCGACTCGAAACCACGCCTCATTACCCCTGAAAGCTTTGATTTTGGGATCAAATTCCCATTCATCTCAGCTATTGTGGACAGTAGGTCAAAGAACGTACGACGTACCTACAAAAATAAAAAAGTATTTTCNGAGTATTTTCATTACGATTTGAACTAACTGGGCTTCAAATTCAATTCAGGAATTTTGTGGAAGTCATTTAATTCTGCTGTATACTAAAGGATACTTTAATGAATCNGTATTTTCATTACCATTTGAACTAACTGAGCTTCAAATTCAATTCAGGAATTTTGTGGAAGTCATTTAATTCTGCTGTATACTAAAGGATACTTTAATGAATCACTGTTTTAGTAACATCAAATAATTACCAGTGTTGACTCATCTTCAGCTAGTTTCCAAAATTTGGTGTCTTTCAACAAAAGTTCCTCTAGAAGATCAGTAAGAATTTGGCCTTGCTTGAGTATTTTGTTGATTGCATCTAGGGCAGTGAATTTGTGGAATTCCATTTCCCCTGTGATCCTTTCTTTGAGACAGGCAGAGACTTCCACTGCACAGAAAAGAAGGGCTTGGTTCTGTTTTTCTGGTGTAGAAAATGTTGTGTTGAAAGCGTTGGTAGCTATGGAGGCTGCAGGTGGGAACGTGTCACTCATGGAGAGATACCAGGTGGGAAGTAAAATCTTTGTCTGAGGTGCCAAATTCCGTCCAACACCCAACGCGATCGTCGAGAGGAGACTCTGAGCTAATTCCCGTACTTTTCTTGACTCATCCACTGCGAGACGGATATAAATTTTTGGCCAATATGGTAGAATTGAATTAGAAACTGCTTCGTCCCTTGTACACTCGTCAATTAGTTCGTTCAATGCCTATTGGAATAAAATAAAAAACAATAATTATTGATTAATAAAACATTAACTTAATTAGCTTTCACTTCTTTACAAAAAGTTTCTGCTGAACGATTTGGTACAATTACTCACAACAGAGAAATTCCTTTCGAGAACAATTTTTACCTTAATTTTTGTTATTGGATCTTTCTTGCCAAGTTTTCGAAGTGTAAGAGTAAGTTGAATGTCGAGACCGGTTTCCTCTGAATCTGGAATAAGTGGTACAAAAGGAGCAGCACCGCTTCCTCCAAGGGCACCGGATAAGGAACCAAAAGTGACAGGAGCCTGTGGCATTACCAATTCTGCTGTACGTCCGGAACTCGCAGGCTGTTTTTGAACAAATAATACAAAAATTGAATTTGGATTATTCCGCTTAAATTTTCATTCTAAGTTAATATAATTAAATTCAAATGATTACCTTCAGGTTCCCTTTGACACGTTGTCCTTTTTCACGACCCATTTTCAGATCAAACAGAAAACTTACCAGATGCAGAGAGATGAACTAAATTTAAGATTTAATAAAGCCTATTCGTTGAATTTACCAAAAATTCGTAAGACCTAGAGGTCAAGGTGAAACTTGAACAATTTGTGTCGAGGAAAAATGATTATCAAAATGAAGTTATCTAAATTAACAATTAATTGACTGATTAACTTACACGTACACTACACGACAACAATCTTGCTTGATAAACCACAAACTTCAAAAAATAATGACTAAATTAATTACTAAAAATTTTTAACACTTTAGAAACCCACCAACCAATTGACATCATCGGTCGGCAATTTTTAAAAATCTATAAAAAATAATGTTAAATTAATATCAAAATTTTGTTAAATTTTTATAAAAATATTAGATTTTAGCTAGTTTAGTTTATAATTTCGTAAAAAATTAATAAAAATTAAAACGATTATTTTGATTAAAAAATCAGATGCTGAACATTGATATTTAAATTTTGTTGTTTATTTAAAAAATTCAAAATTGAANCAGATGCTGAACATTGATATTTAAATTTTGTTGTTTATTTAAAAAATTCAAAATTGAAAAAAAAATTTGTATTTGCCGCATTTTATTTTCTTAATTTTCACAATAGGGGTAAATGAGACATTTTGTTAATTTTGTACTATATAGATGGCGCCACATCTGGAACCGTATGATAACAGCATACAGCACTGGTAATACTGTTCACATACAGTACCACAACGGTATGTTAACAGCACTGGTCATGTGGTTAACACACAGTATAAAAAACAAAGGTTATGCGAACTAATACGACTCATCGAATGTCATTGATAACAGCACTGAGAATGCTGTTAATACAAAGTACCACAACAGTATGTAACAGCACTGGTCATGCTGTTAACACAAAGTACCACAACAGTATGTAACAGCACTGGTCATGCTGTTAACACACAGTATAAAAAAATAAAGGTTATGNGATTTTAGCTAGTTTAGTTTATAATTTCGTAAAAAATTAATAAAAATTAAAACGATTATTTTGATTAAAAAATCGGATGCTGAACATTGATATTTAAATTTTGTTGTTTATTTAAAAAATTCAAAATTGAAAAAAAATTTGTATTTGCCGCATTTTATTTTCTTAATTTTCACAATAGGGGTAAATGAGACATTTTGTTGATTTTGTACTATATAGATGGCGCCACATCTGGAACCATCACATCATGATAACAGCACTGGTAATACTGTTCACATACAGTACCACAACGGTATGTTAACAGCACTGGTCATGTGGTTAACACACAGTATAAAAAACAAAGGTTATACGAACTAATACGACTCATCGAATGTCATTGATAACAGCACTGAGAATGCTGTTAATACAAAGTACCACAACAGTATGTAACAGCACTGGTCATGCTGTTAACACACAGTATAAAAAAATAAAGGTTATGCGAACTAATACGACGCATTTCATTAACATTGTCATGAATGTCAACATTGTCATCGAATGTCATTTAACATTCGATGAGTCGATCACCTGAGATCTCAGATTACCTATATAAGTTGTTACAGAAACAAAATCATAAAAATGCTTAGTTTTGTTATAACTGAAAAATATTTTCATTCTCAAATTTTTCTTATTACTCAAACTTTTCTTAAAATCTTGAACAAACCTTATGTTTTCTGACACGTTATAATTGGATAGTACAATATCTCTGAAAAATGGAACAANTTCTTAGTTAGTTTTGTTATAACTGAAAAATATTTTCATTCTCAAATTTTTCTTATTACTCAAACTTTTCTTAAAATCTTGNTGCTTAGTTTTGTTATAACTGAAAAATATTTTCATTCTCAAATTTTTCTTATTACTCAAACTTTTCTTAAAATCTTGAACAAACCTTATGTTTTCTGACACGTTATAATTGGATAGTACAATATCTCTGAAAAATGGAACAATTAACTGGAAAGTTTGAATTTTTAGATAGCAATGGATTAGAGCGATACTTAATTGGGCTCGGTGAGATCTTTAAATAATTAAAATTTCAAAATTTTAGCAACAAATTCAAGAATTTTAGTAATAAAAAAAATTTTTTTTTTTTTTTTGATTTTCAGGAGTTGGACTTGTTTTTCGAAAAGTAGCAAATGTTTCGAAACCCTCATNAATTTTTAGATAGCAATGGATTAGAGCGATACTTAATTGGGCTCGGTGAGATCTTTAAATAATTAAAATTTCAATTTTAGCAACAAATTCAAGAATTTTAGTAATAAAAAATTTTTTTTTTTTTTTNAAAAAAATTTTTTTTTTTTTTTTGATTTTCAGGAGTTGGACTTGTTTTTCGAAAAGTAGCAAATGTTTCGAAACCCTCATTGAGTCTAATGCAAGAGGGAGAAGGCACATGGAATCGTTGGACATTTCGCCTCTCTTCAATCTTCCACACGCATGCGCTTACTTTCAAACTCAATGAAACTGTCGATGATGAGACCTTCGATGCACGACGCTGCAAAGTAATAATTACAAATAACTTTTGAGTTACTTTGATAAAATTATGATACAAATTTAAATTATTTTAGACTACAGTCTCTTACGATAAGAAAAAAAAATCCTTGATCATGAAGCAAGTTTGTGAAGAAGGGCCAAATGTGAAACTCACCATCGAAAAAACTAATAAAATTTACATCACACTCACTTACGTTGCTGACAAGTACACTTGCTCTATGACCTTCAGACCTAGTTCTATCGAAGAAACCCTCTTAGCCAAACAAAATTAAGAATATCACAATTTCCAATAATATAAGCTTGCGTTGACAGTTGTCTCCAAACAGCAGCATTCACCTAACTTTTCTTGTAAAAAACAAACAAACAAACAAATCGGTCTTAGAGACTATNAAAACAAACAAACAAACAAATCGGTCTCAGAGACTATTAAAATGACATTATTCATTCTCATTGGATGAGAATATAAATTTCTTAGTAAGTAGTAGTATGGTTTTTTTGTTGTCTAGCGTTCCATGAGGCACTTGGAAGCAACAGAGAGGTCGTAGAAGAGAAGGTATGCTTCAACAACTTCTACTTCTTCGGCATTAACACTAGTGACACTGGAATTGAGCTAAATTAGTAATAGTAATGAAAATGTTGTAGTTGAAGGATAATTAATTACCGAGAGTCATCGTAGCAGTGCCAATCCTTAGAGAATGGATGCTTGCAGTAAGCGATGTAATGTCCAGAAAAGGCTGTACCGAAATGATTCGAGATCCCGTAGAGGTTATAGGAACAATTCTTCACTGGTTCCTCGGCATACTTGCCCATTTCCAGGTTTGTCATCGGAAACTTCACAACTGAACCAAATCAATAAAAAAAAAAAAAAAAAAATTTTATAAAATGATGGCTTGCATAATTTTTTTTTTTTTGTTAAATTCATCATCTTCACCTGTACGAAGTTTCCCTCGGTCATCGCGAGTGAATCGTTTGAGGTGAATAACCATAATGTCAGGAAACTTCTCAATAGTGAATCTCTTCGTTGACTTCCGATTCTTGTTACATTTTTCACATTTTGGTTTCTCATCACCATCAAGAGTTTCCTCTTGAGTGAAGAGTTGGAGACAATCTTCGAGATTCACTGGTCCTCGAGTTGATGAGAGAGAAATTGAAAGATCCCAAAAAGGATCAAAGGTCACTGAACGATTAAAGCAGGTGAGACAAGTCAATGTCGATTTCAATTGTCCAACAAAAATGTCCGCAATCTAAAACGAAAAAAAGGTCTACTTGTTAATTTCATACAAAAATTTCCAATGATTACTAAAAATTACCTGAGAATCGTCAAAGCGTAGGTTCCAATTCCAAAAGATTTTACTCTTCTGAACATCAGAAAGATCATCTGTAATAATCGGCAGAGATTGTTTTGGTTTCTGAGTGACCTTGTTCACATCACGATGTAGACCATCGAGCAGGAAGCGAAGAAGTTCTTGTGAGTCATGTTGTCGTGCACCAAGAAAAGTTGGACAAAATTTTTGTATTTTCTCCTTGAGGTTTGATGTGTCCACACCATCTCTTCCCTCCTGATTCCATATATCCTGCCAAATCAATAGAAATAAAATCAAAAGTTACTAAAAAGTTTGATACATAAATTAATAAATTTTTAATTACATGAATGAGTTTGACGAATGCTTTGAAGAGGTCACCCTTCATGGATGAAGCCGAAGAGAGATCATCTTTATACTTTTCCGACAGAAGACAGTATTGAAGGAGTGGTTCTGTATTACTGAGACATTGAAGAATTGAGTTCATGTAGCAAGTATTACCAATATTCCGAAGGCCAGAGAGACCTGCACATTCATAAGGTCGTGGGCCTTTGGGCATCCGATGAGATGAAAAGTAACGATGCGGATCAAATTTGGACTCTTCAAATTCTTTCTGAATATCAAGCATCCCATAGCAACGAGAGGTCGAAGTCTGCTAAATGAATACGTATAAAAAAGAGAACCAAGTTTTCCCCATGAAAGGCTTTACCACTAATGTGTTATTTAAACTAATCAAAAATTTTAACAAATGATACTAATATTTAGTATTAATACTTACCAGGTTGTGAAGTTCATCATCGGAAACGGTTCTGATGAGTTGAGCAGTGTCAGAAGGTAAAACATCTTCCGATTCAATATTTGACCCACCACTGGCATCATTAAGTTTCAGTGACCCCAAATCTAATAACTCTACCCCACCTTCAATAGAACTCTCTTCAGAATGTTGACTCATTTTTTTCTAATTAATAATTTCTATCCAAACAGTAGTACTAAAAAGTTTAGTTACCAATTTACTTACCTTTTACTTTATTCTTTCCACATTTTGTAGAGGAACTGCACAAAAATTATGTTATTCAAGGAAAACAACAAACTTTCAAATTGATTAGTAGTCAAGGCAATTCACGAACCAACCGAAAATCCAACAACAGCTCTCGCGCAACGGATCACGAAAACTTGTACCGTCATCTTGAAACACAAAGTTAGATAGGGAATGTTTTAAGTAGTTTTGGTCAATAAAAATGTTAATGATTAGGATGATAATAAATTATGATAAATTAATAAATTTTAAAATTTAATAAATATTACATTAATTCACTAAGTGTGATACTTAAACGATTTCCTTCAATGTCGTCAGGGACAAGATGTCACTTCAAAAGTTTCGTTTTCATTTTTGAATTTCCCGGAATTTTAAAAATTAGGTTTGAATTTGTCTCATAATTTCCCAATTTGAAAAAAATTTAAGGCGCGTTTTTAAAAATTCTGGTAAAAATTTGAATTTGAAATTAACAAAATTCAGCACAAAAAGAGAAAAAGATAAACACAGACACAGAACGTGAAGTTAATTTTTTCAAAATATTAGAGTAATTAAATCAATCAAAGATTAATTACTTTGGGTTGAGAAAGTGGTAACGTGGACGCAGTAGAAACTAAAATTGTAAATTTTTATTTTCCTCCCATTGTCTCATCTCATTATGCTGTTGAGATAAAGACTCAAAGAATACTCTTGAAATCTCGTCTGGGTTCACTCACAGCCACATCGTCACCACAGCACAGCACAGCTAATGAATAACGCGACGAAATTTGATTCATGAAAGCAATCTAAGGTATTTTAGTAAATTTTTAACTTCTTTGTTCCTCCTCTAATTATGAATAAGATAGTTAAATGAATTTTTTTCCTTTCACTACAGTATCGAAGAAATGTTGTGTCCAAAGTATCTTGGTTTTATCATAATTTGCTATGGATTCATGCTTCTAATTCTTTCGGAAGTTGTCTCAGTTCATGGTCAGTTTGGGAATGTTGTAGAAATGGATGAAGATTTCGTTGATCCATCAGATATGGGTTCGTATTCCCATAGTCAACGACGCAACGTGGAACCCAGACACCAACACAATGGTCGTTACTCTCGAAGAGGAGACATTGAGGGTAATTATAAAATTAAATTTTTTGTTCCAGAAGTTACAAATCTTCTGTCTAAAGTTTCATTTTATGGTTCTGAATTTAGAAACTGTAGTGAAGCAAGCAATATATGTTGATAGGTCGGATTCTAACCGTCAAATCACTCCGGATACTATTCTAACTTTAAACAATGACTCGGTGAAAAAACAACAACAGAATACTGTAAGTTTAGAAACAATACATGAAGGTCAGACACAAGAGATTCCTTATGTCCAAGTAACAGAGACCATCACAAAATATAGAAAAAGTGAAAACAATTGTCCCACATTGGATACAACTTTACCAATGATATATCTCAAAAGAATCGTTGGTTCTCTTCTATCTCAAATGGATGTCAACGTAAGTACTTCCACTTTGTCAAATTATTTACTCACAAATGACGAATTTATTTCTCAACTGATGAATTTTAAATTATTAGAGCCATATGTTCGGTCCTGGAGAAACCATTACGATTGATTTACGAGGAGAAATTTCATTCGAGTCAGTAAAAACTTTGAGAAAATTTCTCGAAGCCCGTGACGGTGATGGTGAAAAGGGTCTTGAAGAAGTTGACCAGATAATGTCACATCTTCTCCATCCAGTTCATAACCACCAACCAATTGGAGCCTTTGAATTCATGAAGGAAAAACTACTCCTTCATATTCCTAATATTACCACTATAAAGGTACATTATTTGGTGGAAACGCTTAATTTAGTCTGAATATTACACTACGGTTAATCAATTCGTAAATTTTATACTCTTTTTTTTTAAATTCAGTTCTGGCTAATTCTCTTCACACTTACTGTCGTTGGATTCATCACAACAATTCTCTGTNGGAGCCTTTGAATTCATGAAGGAAAAACTACTCCTTCATATTCCTAATATTACCACTATAAAGGTACATTATTTCGTGGAAACGCTTAATTTAGTCTGAATATTACACTACGGTTAATCAATTCGTAAATTTTATACTCTTTTTTTTAAATTCAGTTCTGGCTAATTCTCTTCACACTTACTGTCGTTGGATTCATCACAACAATTCTCTGTNTTTTTTTTTAAATTCAGTTCTGGCTAATTCTCTTCACACTTACTGTCGTTGGATTCATCACAACAATTCTCTGTTACCAAATGTTTGGTGAAAGACACAACATAATGAGATTTCTATTTTACGGATTTCTCCTCATGGTAGTATTCAGTTGTATCTGGAACTACGCACAGCTCCACGAAAGTGAAACAGCTGAGAACACCGCTCGAATGGAACAGCATGATATCATACCACGAGAGTGTAATTACTACAATCTGACATTTTTGGAACGTATGCAATACTACTTTAAAGTTACGAAATTAGGCTGTAAGTAACATTTACTTTATGATCTTTATCAAAATTTTTTAACTAATCCTTACATTTTTCTTTTACCAGACGAAGACCCATGTGTCCAATATTACAAAGTTCACACTAATGATCCCTTTTATCGAACTTCTCCAATTGTTGCTATCTCCACTACTTTTGCCCAATTTGTGTTTCATCCAATGAGATACATTGGTGAAAAGATCGGAGGATTTCTGGAAGGAATCATCAATGGAATACCCTTCTGGTTGCAACCATTTTTTCTAATTCTGATATTTTTATTTGCATTCTTACCAATCTTTGGTTACCGTATTCGTACACCATTTATATCAATTGAACCTGCACCAAGAGCTCAACTTACTGGACCGTCACTTCAAGCCGCATTATCAAATTCTCAGAATCAATCTGGACCAATCGTCAGACTTCATCGAATGGATGCATCTACAAGTACTGATGACTTGGAAGATTATATTCTTGGTCTTATGGATCCACCATCGAACAATTTTGGCTTACCTCAACCAATGGGATGTCGACTTTCACTCAACGCATGTACATCACGATGGCAGAGTTATTATGACACTTTACTCAAGTACATGGATATTATTTTTCATTTAGTTATTACTTTTTTTGCTAAAATACTAAGAGATTCCCCTTCACCTACGGTTGAATTGGAGTCAGATGAGGAACCAATATGGGAACATCGTCAGAACTTTGTAATAGACCAAAGACAAATTACGTCAAGACCACTAGAACCAGAAGGAATAGAAGTTATTTATCCATCAATTAGACAAGATCAAGTTGAGTCAGTTGAAGCGGTCGCTATACTTGAAGATGATGAACCAAAAGGATGTTCCTCAACTTGTAATAATTCACCATCCTCTAGAGATGATTGTCAGAGTGACATAGAAAAAACAGAGTTGAACATGAACATGTCTCAATTGTCTCAAGATTTGGCAGAAAGTATCAAATTGGAATTGGACATAGAATTCGATGAAGCCTCGTGTGAATTCAATGATGACTTACTCGATGGAGATTTAGTAGAACCTGAAATATTTCCTTCACCATTCAGAATCATCTCGAAGGAGAAGATTCAAAAATCTTCGAACTTACAGTCACCTTTCCAAACACTTGATCAGTAGTTATTGTGTTCTGTTTAGGGTTGTAACAGTTAACTGTTCTGGCAGTTAGTAACTGCAGTTACAGTTAACTGCAGTTAACTGCAGTTTTCTTGAACTGTAACTGCAGTTAACTGTAACTGCAGTTAGCTAAAAAACCGTAGCTGTTACAACCCTAGTTCTGTTATCAACTATTTCAAATTCAAATTTGTGAAAATTGAATAATTGAACACCTTCNGCTGTTACAACCCTAGTTCTGTTATCAACTATTTCAAATTCAAATTTGTGAAAATTGAATAATTGAACACCTTCAACTCCGTCCCATCCCAATTCAACCGCTAACCGGTAATCGCTAATGAAGAAGCGATGGAATCGTGAAAATGTCTGGCTGCTTTATGACCTGAATAAACCGTGGTCTTTTAACTTTTGGTTTCCTACTCGGTAAGTCGCATCAGTTTTATCAAATCAATTTAAAAATTAAATACTAAAGAGCCTTCTTTTTTTTACAAAAAACCTCAAAAAATTGAAAAAAAAAATTGAAATTTCAATTTAATCAAATTTGAATATTTGAATATTTGAATATTTGAATATAGACAGAATTTGAATTAAAAGAATAAATTTTTACTATTTTTGAAATTTTAAAATAATAATAATTATTAATGTCGATAATCTGTCAAAATTTGCCCAAAATTTCACGAGGAAGACGCGTTATGAAGGTCAAAAGTCTGCAAACTTTACGTTAATTTAATTTTACAACAATGGGGTAATAATTGTGATTGATTGTTAAGCAAGTATTGTTGAATGAAGTTAATTTTATATTTTGCTTTCATCTATTGTGGCTGTGGGGGTAAAAATTAAAATAAATTAGTAAACTTATTATCTATTCCAAAAAATTATATTTTTATGGAATCTGTAAAAAGTTCTCATTTTTCTGGAATTTGTAAAAGTTCTCATTTTTTTTTACTTCATTNTCTCATTTTTCTGGAATTTGTAAAAGTTCTCATTTTTTTTTACTTCATTACGAAAACTTTCATTGACAACAACCTAACAACAGGCGGCAAAAATTTTCAAAGGATTTTTTTTTTTTTTTTTTGGCGAAAAAAAAAAGTTAAGATTCGGGAACTGATTTTAAGTATTTTGATTTTGGATTCCAAAATTTGGAATCCATAGGTAGCAAAAATGGAATTTTTCGTCACTTGTGGTTCAGGATTAGAAGGATTTGCAATAAGAGAACTTAATGAAAAATTTAACATTTCTATAGACTCCGAGTCTTCGGAAGAACAGTGTATTGGAAAAATTTTCTTCCGAAGTACTTGTGGTGGTGAAGTAAACAAAAAATTCCTTAACGATTTAATTGTTAATCTCAAATCAATTGAGAGACTCTTTGGTATTGTTTATGTAACAGAACAATCAATACCCTCTTCCTTACGTTCAAAATCAAGCAAAGAGTTACTCAATTATCTCTATGAAATCACTACAAGATTGGAAGTTAAAGAAAAACTCTTACGTTGGAAATTTCTCAAGGTATTGTACTGTATTATTAAAATTATTCAATAATACATTACTTTACTTAATGAGAATTTTAAATAAACTTTATTCTATTCTTTTCTTTTCTTTTGATTTATTACAGGGAAATGAAGATATTTCAATTAGAAATATAGACCTGGTTGATGAGGATGTATCGTCATCATCATCATCGTCATCGTCGTCACCAATCAAAATGGCTCGTTTCGAAGATAATATCACTCAATCTTACACATTTCGTGTAAATGTAAAGGCTACTGGAACCTTTCGTCATCGTTTTGATCCAAGACTGGTATCTAAATCCATTGGTTCAGGAATTGTAAAGAATTTATCTACTAACAATTGGAAAATTGATCTCAAACAACCAAACCTTGAACTTTCTGTCTACATCACTGATCAAAGGATTATTTTTGCTGTTTCACTTACTCAGAAACCGATTTCAGAACGAAGTTATTTAGTTCATATACCACTACGCTCAACAGTGGCTTATTCAATGAGTTCACTACTTTTTCGATACAAGCCAACTACTGAGACTGAGATTGAGACTAAGGCTGAGACTGAGACTGAGACTGAGACTGATCATCCACTTCTCGTCCTTGACCCCATGTGTGGTACAGGTACCATTCTCATAGAACTGGGACTAAATTTTAAAAGAAAATTTCTAGATCTCATTGGAATGGACATTGATCTGGATCAATTATCAAAAGCAAAAGAAAATATTTGTCAGGCGAAACTCGAGGGACAAGTGAGTCTTGTACATCATGATGCAAAGAAAAAATTTGGTCTAAAAGAAGGATTAGTAGATTCTATCATCTGTGATCTACCTTTTGGTCAACAACATGGTAAGACTGAAGATGAAGTAAAAATAAATCTTCCAAAAATATTTAAATCAATGGATTCTATTTTAAAAGGAAATGGTATTTTGGTATTCCTCATGAGTACTGTACTGAGTGATTACTTAGAAAATTTAGCTATAGAAAATATTGGTTGGAAACTACTAGACAAATTTCCATTAAAATTAGGTGAACTTCAAGCTAAAATTTTTGTATTTCAAAAACCTTGTAGTATATTAGTTTCTTCCAATATTTCCACCATTTCCAATTGAAATTGAATAATTTTTTCATTTGAATTTCATTTGAATTCAATTGAATCATTCAATTTTTATAATTTATATAATATGTAATTTGTTAAATTTATTATAAGGTCACTTAAGTGTATAAATTAGTTAAGAAATTCTCAATAATTTTCAGAAATTTACCTCTCAGAGCTAAGGTTCTCTGTAGTTTCTTCAATGTTAGAAGATGTAGTTACAGTTTTTCCATTTTTGTTTTGTGGTTTAACAGGACGAGTACAGTAGCCATATTTTGCATTTGTATTATATAATGATGGTATAATTGGTAATTCAACGTCTTCGTATACAAAATTTTTTTGTGAAGGGGACATAGTATCGATAGAACTTTTTGGATAGGGCTTAGCAGTAGGGATAAAAAAGCTTGGAAAAGTTGCTTCACAGCATTTCATATCACCTGGACAATTGTAATCTCCAATACATGGAATTGACTGGATAAGCTTAGGAAAGGAAGTAGAAAATTTACTTTGAAGTATAGAAGGTGTAGGATGTACTTTGTGAAGATTTTTGTAATTTTTGTCCATAAAAGTATTGCGGTTGGAGAATGCGTTTGTAATTGGAGAATGAGTTGGACATTTGCCTACTTTTGTTTCTATAAGGTAGAATAATTTTTGAATAATTATTAAAAAATTATAAAAATGATAATTTATATTGATTGATTGATTGATTTACCTCCATCACATTGGTATTTTGTACAGCATCCAAAAGGATCAACAAATCCAATACAGTTTTCTTTCTTGGATGGCGGATTATGACAACTTGGATCAATTATTTTAAAATTACATGTTTCCTCAACTTCAGCATCTGGTTCACAAAAGTATGTTAGGCAGCATCCGCTAGTATGTTTTTCTTTGAGTGTGATACATGTCCGGTTGAAGGGTTTGGCAGGACAAATTATATTCTCACAGTCACCTAAATTAAAGGATTGAAGGTTGTTTTTTGAAAATTGAGAATTATAATTAAAAATTTTATAATTTTATATTTTATAATTTTGTTTTATAATTTATTATTAGATTTATGAGTATACTTACTTGGGACAGAGGCCAAAGGACAACAATCCCATGGGGTTGCCACTAGAAGTGTCTTATTGGTCCACAGTGTTTGGTAACACTTTGGTGTTTCTGGACACTTTTTCTCGTACTTTAATTCATCTTTACCTAAAAAGTAATAGAATCAAAATTTAGCAATTTTTTTTTTTTTTTTTTTGCAAACTTAGGTGAATACGTTATTTATTAGTATAAGTACCAGTGCAAAAATAAATTGGTTCAAGTTTCCAAGGAAGTCTGATACTGATACAAGTCTTGGAATGCTCTGGTTTAGCTAATCCGCAAAAATCTCCACCTATAGTTACAAAAAATGAATATATTTTATGTATAAAAAATTGAAAATTTTTTATATGTTTTATAATTACCTTTTACAGTTTCAGAGATAGCTGGAAAAGCTACCAAGAGCAAAATACTACCTAAACAGTTGAGCATCATGATTGAATTAATTGGAATCGTGATTCAATTAAAAAGTTTAACAATTTATATAAACTTTTTTTTTAACAATTCACCGGAACAAGTTTAAAATTTGTTTTATAAATTTGAAAAAAGTCCAAATTGTTTAATTTATGGAGAAAGTACACGCAAGTCAATTACTACCTTGAGTTCTATTGTTGATCATAGCCAAAACCGGAAGTTAATTTATCAAATTTATCAAATGATGTTTTCTTTTTTCAGTTTGCAAATCTATTTTTAATTTTGTCGGTCTCATCATTTGATTCAATTACCCTTGTGTTATTATCCCTAACTATCAATACATATTTCATTTTTTCGGAATAATACTTTTCCCAAAGAGATAACAATGGTGGACTTATACATCGCCTGTCCACAGAATTTTGTTTGTTAGTAAAGCAAAGGCTAAACAAAACTCCAGAGACAATGGTACTCATACTCCCAATTAATGATACCCATAAAGAAATGAAATTGAAAAAATTTGGGTCAAAAAACTATATTCTTTGTCTTTCCAATGAAGAGAATCTTCTGGAAAATTTGATTCAGTAGAGTTGAAATCTAAACAACCGGAAGTTGATAATGGGAGTTTTTGATTTGGTAAATTACTAGAAAATACTGATCCTAGACTCACAAAAATTCCGATAGATGCACCAATCAGAATCCCTAACAATGCACCCTTAAAATTCAATGATATTAAATTATTATTCAATTATGATCATTGAACAATTTAAATTAGTAATTTTAATTATTGCTTTCTTACTTTGGAATTAGCCAATGGAAAGAACATTCCCAATGAGAAAATTCCTAGAGTTGGAGCAAGTGTAGATCCCATCAGTGCTGTTGTCGTCTTGACACAAAAAAAAAAAAAAACCAATAAAAATTTGACAAACGGTTACATTTCGGTATAAATTACTCACAGGATATATCCCATCAGCAAATTCCGCNACAATAAAAATTTGACAAACGGTTACATTTCGGTATAAATTACTCACAGGATATATCCCATCAGCAAATTCCGCAGCAAAAGAGAAGAGAAACGAAGCAATTCCACAAATTACACAAAACCCTTTGGATATTTTAGACATTAGTAAGTTCTGAAAGATTGGGCGGTAATACTTAATAAAATCTTCGGATATAATGGCTGCAAGGGAATTGAGTCCACTCGACACGGTACTATTATAAAACATTATGATTTTTATATAATTTTTGAAATTGAAAAACAAACAAAAGATGAGTTTTTCGATAATGATTAGGATTACCTTAAACTAGCACAAGTAACTCCTGCGACAAAAAATCCTGGAAGTCCTGGAGTATTCCCTAAAGTATCCATAACAAAAAGTGGTAACAGCTGATCAGAACTTTGTAATTTCTAATATAAAAAATTAAACAAATTTTTAGTATTATTAAGTATAAATTGTTGATTAAGAATTAAGAAAGATATTACTTTTGTGGAGACAGGGTCACAATCTGAGTATTTGGCATATATTACTAAACCCGCTGAAAACGATAGTCCAATTATTAAAGTTAATCCAAGCATATTGTACAGTAGAGCCCTGAAAGTACACACAAAAAATATTTTTTTAAATATAATTCTTGACCCTTGGTCATCTACTTATGTAAATTATTACCTTCTAATTTTAGAAATTGACTCAATTGAAAGAATTCGCTGGATATTTGATTGTGTCGCAGCATAAATTGCTAACCAACCAATGTAATCTCCTATGATCGAAGTCCATAATGTATAGCGAGTTCTGGGATCAGGNGCATAAATTGCTAACCAACCAATGTAATCTCCTATGATCGAAGTCCATAATGTATAGCGAGTTCTGGGATCAGGCTCAAGACTATCAATCAACAAAGAATAATGATTAGATTAGTATATCTTAGTAAATTCTTAAGTTATAGTAAAATTAAACAATCAAATAATCAAATTCAGTTAAAAACTTACTTCTAAAATTCAATCCGATTAGAATTTGTTGCTTTTTTCCAAACAAAATCAATCCCACCAACATCAGAGATACCTTTGATGACTACCACGAACATTGAGACAATCATGATAATAACATTGAATCATATCAGTAGCCACCACACTTTTGAATCCTCCCTAAAAAATTATATGGGTGGTCAAACTCAAACATGAAATAAATTTTTTTTTTGTTAATTTTGATTAGAAATCGTCAAAAATTACTTACCAAAGTCGAACAAAAAATACAGACGATAAAAATTGATACAACAGAGACTCTGTGATTGATTCCTGTAACTATCATATCAGGAAGAAATAATAATCAAATGTCAAGAATTCATGTAAATTCCTGATACAAAAGTGATCTCTGATCTCTATTCTCTAACCATAACTTAACGCCAAGCTTGGTCCGATGACAACAATGGCCATTATATAAGCTAAAATTTCAAACAAAAATAATTCTAATCAAAATCACTATTATATACTAATCAAATCACTATATAAATCACTTTTTTTAAATATAAATCATGATCAATTTACCAAATAAAGGATTGAAACCGTGGAAACTCCAATAATTCCAGTTGACAATGAGAAAATTCAAGTTACATATAGATCCAGTCATTAAATTCAAACAATATTCCGAGATCGAGCTTGAGGAATGGCGTGAATGGTTATCNTTACATATAGATCCAGTCATTAAATTCAAACAATATTCCGAGATCGAGCTTGAGGAATGGCGTGAATGGTTATCAAAATTCTTTCATTTCAAAAGATAAGGAAGAAAACTATAAGTGTTTGGAAGCTGAAGATAAAGCTGTAGCTGAAGATAAATCTGCAGCTGACGAAGACGAATTTCAAGTGGATTCAAATCCGGTCGTGACATCAGAACAAATTTATGAGATGGAGGAAGCGGATTTGCGTGATAGCACCCTAGAAAACAACTCGAGTTTGGAAGCTGAAGATAAGACCGCAGCTGACACAGCCAAATTCCAACTTATATCGAGATCCGACCATGATATCACCACAATTTTTTGAGATGGATGAAGATGATGAATCACTTGAGTAATGGTTTGATAATACTCCAAACTTTGAAACAAGTATGGAAGAAAAATACAAGGGTTTGGAAGCTGAAGATAAGACCGCGCAGCGGTCGCAGCGAACAAGGATGAATTTCAAGATTATCGAAATTCTATTCTGACACCAGCACAACTAGCTGATATATTTAACGAAATGACTCTGGATAAACGGGTTCCAAACACTCCAAAGGTTTTGACAGATGAGGAAGTAAAGGACAAGCGTTTGGGAAATAAAGCTAAGGCCGCAGTTGACAAGGACGAATTGACTGTGTAGAGTTAGGAATTACTGCCACGGAGTCAACTTCACCGCGTCAGTTGGGATCTAGATACCGTATTAACCCTATGATGGGAACGAACGTTTTGGCTCCAACCAAACTTGAAGTGCAAGTCAACGTAACATTCGTAACTACTTTGCAAGTAGATCCAACGGATGAAGGAATCGAGATTCCCAAACATCTCCGCGCAGAGGCGGTGAGGCCTTTTGTTAGAAAATTTCTAATTTGACTTTTAGCTTTGAATATAGCCACCACAAAACAATTACGTTTTATGATTTGCTAAAGTGTTTTTGTCTACTTCCAGACGGATATTGATTTACAAAGGAACTCTTCACTTCCAACTGTTCCAGCTGTTCAACTGNTTTTTGTCTACTTCCAGACGGATATTGATTTACAAAGGAACTCTTCACTTCCAACTGTTCCAGCTGTTCAACTGTTCAACTGATGAGCATGCCTATCTTTGGGGATACACCCGTCGAATTTGAATAGCCAATTTTCCAATAACCCAATCATTGGATCTACATTTTTCTCTAAACGTCTTCCTTAAAATACTCTATGGTATGTCTAACTTAATATTTGTTGGAAGTTAATTTTGTTCTTTGGATTTTCAATAATTTATTTCTAAATTTTTGTTAACATTCTCAGATCACATGCAAGATCGTCACCATTATCAATGTATTTTTTTGGTTAATGCTTCCACACCCTCAATATTCAGCGAAATAAAGACTTTTTAAATCCTAGTCTCGCTTTAATAAGATTTGATTGGGTGACGGTAACATCTATCAAGGCTGTAAGTTTAATTGGGCTTTTTCTAGACCTGATAAATATTACCATCACCGGAAACAGAACTTAGGATAGATTAAAACGATACTTAGGATTTAAAAAAAGTCTTAATTATTTCCCTGATGTGAAGATTTAATTGAATTTATAGGTTTTTTATTCTAATATTTTACTTTAATATTAAAAAAAAAAAATTTGTTATAAATTGGAAATTGTATAAGAATGAATTCTAAGTTTATTCTTCTTNCTTTAATATTAAAAAAAAAAAATTTGTTATAAATTGGAAATTGTATAAGAATGAATTCTAAGTTTATTCTTCTTACCTTGAGGTTGAGAGACTAACGAATCGGCGAGTAATAGTAATACTGAAACAAAAGTCTGTCAAGACCTTTTCATTTTTATTCCATTTACAATCGACTGGGTCGTGTTCTGACATGTTCCCGTCGATTCCGGCTCCCAGACTGCGCCTCAAGGTCTCTTTCTTCTGGATTTAGTACACACTCACAAGTTTCATTATTAAAAGTGTAGCCACTTGAACAGACCTTAATTTCATGACAGATACATTGACAAAGTCCTGTATCCCATAGTTTGTGACCTTTTTCTAAACATAACTCTTCTTCTCCACGGTTTCGGCAACTACAGAAACAATCTTCACCACTGTATATCTGTCGAGGACTGCAATCCTACAAAACAATTTAGGATATTTTATGAAAATTTTTATAATTTTATAATTTTATATAACCACAATCAACCATGTTTTAGAATTTTATCTCAAAAATTGACAACATTCTTCATACTTGTAACCAAAATTAATGTTTTTATGTAACTATATTAATGCTAATTATTATTATAATGATAATAAGTAAGTATAGACTTACACTTGATTTGATCCGACAAGTGCATCGACATTCAACATGACATGGTAGAATCATGANCGACAAGTGCATCGACATTCAACATGACATGGTAGAATCATGACTTCCGTTTCACGATATTCCAATTTATCAGTTTCGTCATTGTAAGCAAACTTTTGAAACTAAAATTCAAATTAATACAATAATAGTATTTATTAATATTTACAATTTATTATTTGTTTTTTATCCAGCTTCTTTGGAGGAAAAATTATAGAAATTATCATCAAATGGGATTCAAGAATATAAAATTTTCTGTTGGTAAAGACCAATTAATTATTCAACAATAGGGAACGTTTGATAATTTCATTTACCTTAAAGCAAAAATTATTGGAATCTCNACTTCCGTTTCACGATATTCCAATTTATCAGTTTCGTCATTGTAAGCAAACTTTTGAAACTAAAATTCAAATTATATACAATAATAATATTTATTAATATTTACAATTTATTATTTGTTTTTTATCCAGCATCTTTGGAGGAAAAATTATAGAAATTATCATCAAATGGGATTCAAGAATATAAAATTTTCTGTTGGTAAACNACTAAAATTCAAATTATATACAATAATAATATTTATTAATATTTACAATTTATTATTTGTTTTTTATCCAGCATCTTTGGAGGAAAAATTATAGAAATTATCATCAAATGGGATTCAAGAATATAAAATTTTCTGTTGGTAAACACCAATTAATTATTCAACAATAGGGAACGTTTGATAATTTCATTTACCTTAAAGCAAAAATTATTGGAATCTCTTGGAAATTTTGTATACAGTAAACCTCGGATAAGGTGGATTTCAAGTGACCGGAAAATATGGTTCGTGGTAACCGAGGTTCGGCTTAAGCGTAAGCCGAACATACAACTTGGGGAATAATTTGTTCGTCTTAGCCGAGGTAGTTTTAATTTACCATTACTTTATAAATAGTAAGTTGTTGTGGAGACTAAAAATGACTAAAAAATATATCATTGGTTCATTTTCTGTCGAATTTCAATGTTTGAAAAGTCATTTAAAAGAAGTTATTCGTTAAATTTTGTAAAAAAAAAAAAGTGAAGATTCTTTAAAAATTGATCAATTAATTGGTGTTCGTGTTAACCGAGGTAAAAAAGCATGACTTATGGACTGGGATNATTCTTTAAAAATTGATCAATTAATTGGTGTTCGTGTTAACCGAGGTAAAAAAGCATGTGACTTATGGACTGGGATCACGGAAAGGCGTTCGTGGTAGCCGAGGATTCGGCTTAACCGAGTTCGGCTTAGCCATTTCATTTATACACAAATTCCCTATCTCAGGGCGCGGACCGGACCAAGTGGTTCGTGGTAACCGAGGGTCCGTGGTAACCAAAGTCGGCTTATTCATTGTTTACTGTATGATCAAAAACCAGTTATTTTTTTTAGATTGACCATCAAATTTTTGGAGTTAAGGCCAAGAAAAAAATAATTTTCTCTAATTTTCAATTTTTTTACTTGAAGTAATTTCGACATAAGAAGAATTAATATAATTATGAAGAATCTCACCTGGACTTCTATTTGTTTTGTCCTGACTGGTTCACAACTCAACAAATCCGAGCCGCAACATCCACCACATCTAAGACCCATAAAACAAAATAGATCAAAATAATTTAGAGAATATTGAAATTGTTGAAAATACCGTTCAAGCCGGACACATCTGGGGAAATATATGATACTTGGATCATTTTGAGCTGGAATTTCTACTGTACGAAGTTCTGGTTCACAAATTGCAGGTTTTGATGTCCTAATTGAAATTCCAAAACGTTCTGTAAAAAAAAAAAAAAAAAAAAAATTGGAAATTAGTTTAAAAAATTAGCACCAAGAAAATATATAAATTAGTTAGCAAAGACAATTATAATTGTAGGACACACAATTCAAGTCTTAAGCTGCTAATCTTGAGAGTAGGAAGCTGGAGAAGAACATAATAACAAGTAGCGAGTAGCGACATTGATGAAATGACATTTTTAAATTGAATACCACACGACTATTTTGAGGAGCGGGAGAATTTGAATACCTGTTGCCATTGTTGTCATTATGGATTGTTGTTTTAGTCTATTTGAAAAGCCTCCAAATTTCTTTGGTTTTTCTGTCGTCTGTTCGCTATCACTTTCAACAATCACAGGTCCTAAGGTCATTCATGAAAGTAATTTTTTAACAAATATCTACACATAATTTAATTCAATTAACTCCAGAAAATCAATTTAAAACAAAAATACCAACAGTAATGAAATGACTCATGAGAATGAGTCTATTAAATCATTAAAATTGAATAATTCATACCTCCTAATCCAGCATCAATGGGATCTCCACGTAAGTCTACAACATACTTCTCACCGTTGTTGACATCTTGAAGTTTAACGTTTGTAACATATTTTTCAAATATTTTACTCACTTCCCGCTCATTTGATAGTCCAAGTAAAAATTTCAATGGTATCTAATCAAAAATTAATAAAAAAAATTTATAATAATTTTTATTATAAACTCGAACAGGGAATTATAGCCTCAATCGACTCCAACCACAAAACAACGGAAGGAAAAGAAAGAAGATTTCTTAAATTTTAGGTAAATGAATAAATACATGGAAAAATTATAAATAATTCCATCAAAATTTAGAACTTACTATGATTTTTTTTGATCTCCTTCCATTGCAACCAAGTGAAGTTGTAAGATTTGAGCGACCAATGGGAGAAAGATCATGTGGGAACATGATTGTCGATGGATCATTTGTGACTGTCCTTGACCTTTCACCTCCTGTCTCAATTCTTGGAATACTCAAACTAGGTTTTACATTTGGTTCTTCAATTTTTTTAAAATAACGTATTTCCTCATCATCTTCAAGTCCTTGGTTTCTGTCTTTAGGGTGTGGAGTGACAGGATTGGTCAAGGAAAATAAATGTCCTAATACAACAATCCAACCAATCATATGAAATGGATTACAGAAATTGTAAGTATAAGAAGTCATAGCTTTAAAAAAAAAATGAGCTAATTTGTAGTGCACGACGTTTATTAGAGTATCCTTTATAAGAACATTCGGCTTATAAGAGCAGAGTTTTAAGGGTTTGGTTTGCTCTAATGCATTTAGCATGGGGCATTAACGCCTTATAAGAACAACGCATATAAGAGCAAAACGGTTATAAGAACTACCTTTTACTGGGTAATTTTTGAAGCGGGAGTTGGATATAAGAGCAGAGAGTAGTATCTCGACACTCTCAAAAAATATTTGTAATCAAGCCAAGATTCCAGGAGATTTAGAATTGAAATTATCTACAATTTAAAATAGAATATTAGAGCGTAGAATTGCTAATAGAGTTTAGTCCAAAATTACTAATTATTTTGATAAATAAATAGTCAAGAAAAAGAATCGTTGGACGAACTGAGTGGCTAGTAAAAAATAAATTTTGGAAAAAAAAAAAATTTTTTTTTGCCATATACTTTTTATAAGAACATCCTGCTCTTATAAGCGTTGTAAGAACAAACGGTTATAAGAGCAGCATTTCCAGGCGACGAAGGAAGCTCTTATAACCGTCGTGCACTGTATTGCAAAAAAAAAAATCAAAAAAAGAAAAGAAATTGATTCGTCTCCTCTGGAGGTAAGAAGAGAACTGTGTCTGCAGAGATTGAAACTCTTGGGCTAAGAGACTAAAAAAGTTCTAGGGACTCAAAGACCATGGTCATAGCCATTTGACGTTGACCATTGTCTATTTTATACTCTCTAATTCACGTCATCCCCACCACGCTATGTCTAAGAAATTGTCAAAAAAAAAAAAAAAAAAAAAGTTTTACCTCAAACACTTATTGATCCCGATATTATCAAACAAGAAATAAACATTGAAAACAACTTAAATAAATAATCATCACTAATTTAATTAAATAATCATTACATTATCATTAATGCCTAACAAATTAATCAAACTATTAATTTGATTCGTTCTAAAAACTCAATAATTTGTCTAATGAAAAATTATTTAGTTACGGAGAAGTAATATGTTATGAAGATTTTATTGTTTTATTGTAACAATTCTGATATACAGTGAGATTTAATAAGAAATTAAATTTCCCGCGTTTTTTAATTGTTGGTTAACCTAAAATTCTTGAAGTTCACTTAACTTCAAGATTTCAATTTAACAACTTCTGAGAAGAAAAACATAACAAAACACTATTTAACATTTTACTACACAATCAACTCATTGGCTATTATTATTATTTTTTGTTTGCGAAATTCAGTATCCAATGACGCAAAAATAAAGAAACAGAGAAATGTACAGTATATATAGTGCAAAGTTTCAATAAGAACTTTAAGATAGTTTATTATTAGAACCAATGATTACGAACAAATAATGTCTTGAATAATGTTTTCAAAGATTTATGATATTTTTAAATTGGATGATGATGACGTAACAGTGTGGCGAAGAAGAAAAAAACATTTGTTTAAAACAGTGTTTAAAACATGTTTAAAACAACTTGTTTTTTTCTTAAACAGTGTTTTAAATAAATTGAACCTTAGCTGCAACACACACGACAAATGGACGATAAAATTCCTATTTGCATTTTTTTTATTAGTTATTACACTATGCATTACTCGATGTCCTGACGACTATCCGTCTAACATCCCTTTTTTTTATCGCTGATGTTACAATAATTCAATTTTATTACAAGTAGAACACTTCCTCAACAATTAAATACCAATTTCAATTGTTTCTTACGTTAATCTAGGTCGTGTGTGTTGTACAGTGAGTTATTTATATAGCACAATTTACTTTCTCCATTCAAACTTAAAAAAATGCCAACTAGGCTGAGAAGTTTAGAAGTAAGTATGCGTCGGCGGACACTACTAATTGGAATTTAAATATAACACACTTATCCTTTACTTAGCAAATTCAAAATATGTTTGTTTTTTGAAAAAAATTCATTTGAAATAATACTACTTGTAATATTTATTTCTAATTATTCGTATTTTTCTATTGAAGCGGAGTTCCAAGTACTGAAATAAGAAAGAATATCAATAATTATTATTCATAATTTTGTAATTTTTTTGGTCAGAATATCAATTTTTTTTAGTATGGTAAAGTTTAATAATGGGAAAAATGATTTGAATGAGATTTTATAAATAAAATATTTCTTCTAATTGTTTTCCTTTTGGAAGGGTCCCTAGAATAGAATTAGCGTTTCCTCGCTGCAGAGATAAGCTGATGCGCTGAATCAAGTAAGAAGTTGAGCGAGGTTCTCCAGTGGCGATTTGAATAAAATTTTCCAATTTTCTTAATGAGTTTTAAACCTTTTGGGCTCCAGACTCCACTAGATTCGACTGCAATAGGAATGAAAATGAATTTGTTTTCAGAAATTAAACTATTTGTTAGATTTTCTATTTTCAGCTATGATGGTGGCAGCTCCGGGGTTGAGTTTAGTAGACTGTATGTATGATTGGGTAAAAGTGTCAACACAAGTAAAGTCCCAGACTAAGGATTTTCCTCTGAACCATGGCACGAGAGTCATTCCGCCCGGGTGCTTTCCATCTAGTCTTGTTAGTCCAGGAGGCTCTCTGATACTTGGAAAACCGGCAGAACGAAGAGATCTGAGAATTATTTCATTGATTCCATCGTGTCTTGATATTCTTCCAAACAAAAGATTTTTTACAAGAAAGTCCTTGACGGCCTGTTTCATCTACTTTAAAATCACAAGGACAAAAATGAGAAGTACAAATTAAGGAACCAAGTCGAATTGCACAAGAGACTCTAAAAATTTCATCAGGGAGAAGTGTTCCAAGTTGGGGAGAGGTTAAAGCCTCAAGCCAGGCGCCGGCTTCTTGATTAGTGGAGGATAAGATTCTTGCTAAATCTTCATTGTGGAACAAGTAGATAGAATGGACTGAAGAATCTTTATTGACTGGGGCTCTTCCCAAGATCTCTGGAGCTTTCGCATGGGATCTTCAGCGGGACTCTCATTGTTTCTGGATAACCAAAGTTCTTCAGCTGACTTAACAGATGGGTCGATTAGGAAGTTGATTGGAAGCAGAGCAGACACTAAGTGTTCAACGCTATTGAATGACGCTAGGAAGCATGGAATCGCCATATCAAAGGCATGTTTAATCCCGAGTCCGCCTTGTCTAATGGGAAGAGAAGATTGAATCCTAGCTTGGTCCGATAGATTTGAATTAATAATGGATTCAAGAATCAGCTTTAAAGTGATGTCGTATGAGGTCAGACAGTCTGTTTCTTTCCACATTGGAGAGCTCCGGAGAAAGAAAATGAGTTGTGGAATGGCAAGAGACTTCTGGAGTAAAAAAAAAGCTGAATGTTTAGAAATGTTCAAAAGTGGTTCACCAAAAGTTTTGAGGCTTTCAATTTTTTGTTGAAGACAATTACTGATCGCTTCATCAGAGATTGGGGACCCCAAAAGAGTAGCATTAAAAACATCAATGAGTTGAATTCCTGGAATTATTTTCTCAAGATTGGAAAGGATATTGAAACGTTCCTTGTATTCACTGGTTCCTAAAATAGCCGCTTCGCATTTTGAGAAATTAGGGGATAATCTAACAGTAGATAGCACAGGGCGGTTTTTGCGTCAGCACTGGGGCTAAAATCTATTTTTGTTCACCCTAAGACCCTTTCACCCAAAATCTATTTTTGTTCGCCCTAAGACCCTTTCGCCCTAAGACCCTTTCACCCTAAGTTTTTTCACCCTAAGACCCTTTCACCCAAAATCTATTTTTGTTCTTAGAAAAGACCCTTTCACCCTAAGACACATTCACCGTAAGACCCTATGTTGGGATGGAAGACCCTAAGTATCAAGTTCAAACATGTTTAAACCTGCCTAAGACCCTAAGACACATTCACCCTAAGACACACACACCCTAAGACCCTAAGACACTTTCACCCTAAGACTCTAAGACCCTAAGTTGGGATGGAAGGCCCTAAGTTCAAACATGTTTAAACCTGTCGTCACCTATGAACACATCNTTCGACTTAGGGTGAAAGGGTCTTTTCTAAGAACAAAAATAGATTTAGGGCGAAGGGGTCTTAGGGTCTTGGGGTGACAAAAATAGATTTAGGTCTTACGGCCATAGTGACTTAGGGTCTTAGGGTGAAAGGGTCTTAGGGCGAACAAGGTCGGAATGCAGTGGAAAGTTTTTGGTCGGTGTGTTGGTCGGTGGCTTTGAGGGTCGGTGGGGGGGGGGGGAACACCTTGCTGTACATACTACTCTAACTTCATTGGCTAAACGGAAGATTTTTTCAAGATCTTCAAGGACTTTAGTTGGAGAATCTGCAATGGTGCAGTCATGCGTTAAATTCTGAAGAGATTTGCTCAACTATTGATTGCACAATGAGACAAAATAGAGCCGGTCCTAGTGGATCTCCTTGTTGAACTCCTATATCCGAAGTGAGTGCAGTTTCGCCATAAAAAATTTGACTTGGGAAACAGTAACATTGATGGGCAAAACTGTAGATTTTTGGGAGTTTGGCTTTGACCTTTTCTAGTAAAGTGTCTCTTCCTACTTCGTTGAATGCATTTTTGAAGTCAATTTGAATAAAAATTTTTGCCGACTTGTGGGAATTGGTAAAATAAGTTCTTGCAGCATGAACTCCTGCTTCAGCACCTCCTCGAACTCCCACTCCTAGTAGATTAGCAAGAAATTGATGGGATAATGGTTCCGAGATTTTTTTGGCAATAATTTTAGCTGCGAATCTTCTCCAAGTGTTCCCGACGACAATTGGGGGAATACCTCCAGACTTTTTCATAAGAGCTGTTAAAGAGCCTCCATAAAGAATTGGGCATATGGAATCAGGAACTTTTCCAGAAAAAAATCAAAACCAAGAGTTGTTTAATTGATTCGACCAGATCACTTGAGTCAGAAGGTGATGAATTGATGATATTCTTTAGAATTTGTGGGCGGAGACCATCAAGACCAGCAGCCGATCCGGGTTTAAAAGAAAAAATAGATTTCATTATTTCATGGTCTTCAATAATTTGATATGGGATTTGGGAATCTTGATCTAATGGAAAGTTCGTAGGAGAGGGATGTGGTAGGTGTTTTTCGATAAGAGCAGAAAGAGTTTCTGGGGAATCTGGGACGATGGTGTCGTCGGAAGTGATGAGGCAAATGGCACTAGAAATGTCTCCATCTCAAATTTTAGCTTCGATTTTTTCCAAATTTTTGAGGGTACGAATTCTACGTCTGTCATGTGATTAGGTAATGCTTCTGTTTTGAGAGAGTTCCATTTCTCAATGCTGGATTTAACCCAGGTTGTTAGGTTGGGGACATTAGTGTCATGGTTAGGAGCTTGTAGTGTGACATATGGAAAAAGGAAAAGAATATCAATTATTCTGACACAAAAAAAATTACAAAATTGAAAAATATTGGTAACTTATGTCAAAATTCACTTACTTCATAGGCTGAAGTTAGTTGGAGTTCAAAGTAAACTGGGACATAAAGCCATGTTAAGGTCATAGTCAACGGAATAAATGCAAATACAAGCATAAAGTACTGCGTCCCATAGAAGTATATCTCTGCCGGTGTTCCAAGAAGTGTAATAGCTGAAATAAAACTTTGTCCAAAATTTAAAAAAAAAAAAAAAAAAAAAAAAATTACCTAATTTAGTTTCAAATTGTGATTAATTTACCTGCATAAAAGAGATAAAGCTACCGGAAATGGTTCCATTTGTCGATTTCCCATAAGAAATTCTTCATTAGAATTTTGTTTTGATCCAAACCAACCATAAAAGACACCAACTCCAGCAGAAAGTATTAAAACACTGGTAACAACTACATATACTGGCCATTCAAACGTATTTGAAAGCTCAGTGGACCCCATTATACATTTATAAACTAATAAAAATTTATATCAAAAAATTGATTCAAAATTACAATTGAATCGAAAATAATATATCTCAATGTTGCTAATTGTGAAATTTTTTTTAATTTTTTCGAGTTTAACTGAAAAAATATATGGGAATAGAGGTTTATCCTAAAAAAATTTCTTTACAAAAGTTGTTCAAAAAACGATTTTCTATAGTTGTAAGCTTTTTATTCAATTAATCGCTCTATTTGTACACCTGGAGCGATTTATTTGCATTAGTAAAACTACTTTTCACAATTACCAACAAAAGTGTGCTAATTGTGAAAACTAGGTGTGGTAATTGTGANTGACAGATTTTTGGTGTTTTGATTATTGAAAAAATTTGCTATCGTTGCAAATGTAGCCTCAATCCAAGTGAGCGATGGAACTCTAGACACGGCGTGCCTAGTTGCCAAATGCAGCTTATGAGGCATACAGTGCACACGAAAAAGCCTCTTTGTCTCCAAACAATTCTTGTGATAGTAAGACGACCGCCCCATTTGTTGACCCAGAGAACACAGCAACTCCATCAGTAGATTCAGCTACTAGATTTTTCTTCATGTACTCCCACAGGTTAGGAGTAGTGAGGACTCCAGTAGTCATCGATTGGAATTTTGTTTTAATAGTTTTAACAAAACCCTTAGCAGACACATCGACTCCCATTGGTGTAGTGCAAAGGTATAGGACTATAGGAGTGCTTTCTTCTAGAAGTTGTATAGAAATTGACAAATTATTTCCTATTGAGTCAGTAGCGGTGTCCCACATCAAACCTACTGGTTTTTGGTTATTAATTAGGTACTTCAGAAGTTCCTTTTCCATTTCATCAGACGCATGCGCCATGAGCTTTTGAGGTGCTCCTTTGTCTATGGTGATACAGTTTGTGTTGCATGCCCATTGACTCTAGCAGTTTGAGAATAGTGGAGTGATGCATGAACGGTGTGTAGACCCTTGATTCTGTGTAGGCAATGTCAGCATCAGGGCAGTTCCTATCGGTTTCGTTTGTAGCTGATCCAAGGCTTCTTACACAAGACTTTTTGTGGTTGTTCTAAAAGTGTCCGCTTTTTTCTGTTCTTCTCTTGCAAAAAGTTCCGAGTGCCAAGCACCCTTCGGATGGTCGCGTAGCTTGTCCCTTGTATTATCTTTCGATTTTCCTATCAATCCATTCAACATACCCAACGCTGGCCTGTAGTTATAGTCAAGGGTTCCATCAATGACAAATTTTACAACGGAATTTTTCAACAGTTTCCAAATACTCAAGCCACGGAGCTACGGTTTTGTTATTGTGTTGAATACATGTCCATTGGAGTAATGCTTCGCGCACAGGGTGGGTTTTAATTGTTCTTAAAATTTCATCCACTCTGGCTAAATTTTCAGCAGTAGGGCCAGAAGGAGGTGGTGACTGCGTTTTCCCTAATAAATTAAAGAAGCACTAGCAATGACAATATTTTGTATAAAATATTTTTAATGCTTCATGACTAAAACATCTCGTTTTTCACCTGCTGATTTTTGAGCTGCACGTAAGGCTTCGAAAGTAAATCTGTTCGCCTCACCGACTTCGATGTGTTCCAGTGGCACTCACGTAACGTACTACCTTGCGTATTTGTTACTTGTGAGGAGACTTGTCTTATTACTTCATCATGTATACAAACATCCTCTTCTAATGGCTCATTTGGGATTAAGTAAGGTTCCTGTTTTTGTTGGCTTATACCACTAGAGCATGCTAAATGTATCTCCACTTCATCTATTAAGATAGCTCGGCCACATGTGCAGGCGTTTGGTTTGTTCGGTGTGGCCAAAGTGAACCTGAATGTATCCGGGAGGAATCCTACTTTCTGTACATCGACTGATTGATGAAGGTATTGTAGGTTATGGCTTAGGTGTAGTTCTAGTCGAAGAAGAAGGACGTGAACCAGTTTCCCTTTGTATCTCGGTCCTCGGTGTTGTGGTTGTAGTAGATGAAGACATAGAATCTAATCATAAACAGAGGTTGTATTATTTATCAAATAAATCAAAATACGCGGGGTAATTATTCCTCAATAAAGTCAGTTTCATAAAGTTGATGAGATTGGTTGTATCTTATTTTTCTTGAATTGTAGTTTCATAATATTCAAAAAGGTGGTCTTATATTTGACAACTACATACAAAATACAGCGAGCAAACTTTACAATTTTCTTATAAAAGGTAGGGTCAATGTTGCTAATTGTGAAATTTTTTTTAATTTTTTCGAGTTTAACTGAAAAAATATATGGGAATAGAGGTNTATCATTGCATTATTTCAAAAGTTACACTTCCGGTAAGCGAAAGTCCGTTGCCGACTGGTACATTCCGGGTTGTCAGTGTTGCTAATTGTGAAATTTTTTTTAATTTTTTCGAGTTTAACTGAAAAAATATATGGGAATAGAGGTTTATCCTAAAAAAATTTCTTTACAAAAGTTGTTCAAAAAACGATTTTCTATAGTTGTAAGCTTTTTATTCAATTAATCGCTCTATTTGAACACCTGGAGCGATTTATTTGCATTCGTAAAACTACTTTTCACAATTACCAACAAAAGTGTGCTAATTGTGAAAACTAGGTGTGGTAATTGTGAAAAGTTAGATAGAATTAATTTACGGTCATTTCAACTTAAACTTTTTTCATAAAGTGATAGAGAATATCATACTGATGTTGATAGTGAAAACTAGAACATGATCCGCTTTTCTGGCTATTTATGCGAACCTTCTAAGTATTTATGGAAACCTCCAAAAATTAATGGTTGAAATATTTTGAAACCCTATCTCTTAGCATNAACTTTTTTCATAAAGTGATAGAGAATATCATACTGATGTTGATAGTGAAAACTAGAACATGATCCGCTTTTCTAGCTATTTATGGGAACCTTCTAAGTATTTATGGAAACCTCCAATTTAATTACCAACTTTATAAAACTTTGGGATTCTCTTAGCATGTCTTTCCTCGTCCCTTCGGTTTTTGAGAATGTTGAGTTATAAAACTCAAGTCGTTGATCCCATGCCAAACTTGAATAACTAATTCAAAAATTAATAAATAAATAAAAATTTTTCGGAAAGTCAATCTAGTACTTCTAGGCTATCGATTGACAAAAGCTCAAAAACTTACAATGAATGCAGCAGCTGCAGTCTCCAACTATCCAATTTGAATTTATCCAACTCCAGAACTCTTCAATTTGAATTTTTTTTTACTTTTAGTTTTTCTCAATTATTAATTAAGTTTTGTGACAATTTTTAAAATTTCAATTGTCCCACGAATAGACAGATGTATTGTCTGTATTATCAAAAAAAAAAACTCCCGCAAAAGTCTCACTTAACACAATTTTTTTGAACTTTTCACAATTACCACACTTTCACAATTAGCAACATTGAAAGTCTAGTCTTAGAAGATGAACTTAATGAAAATATTGACGTAAATATTGACTTTCATACAGTTGTTATTTCAAAAACTCTTCTAATCGTTAATCATAATCATTGTTATCTACATTGATTAAATTAACCGATTAATCGTAATCCATTATCATTAGACAAATTAATAACCCGAGCTTGAATTATCCAATTATTTCATTTATATAAATATCTAATTAATTATTGTTTAAATTTCATTACATGGGAAGGGGGGAGTAGCCTTATTTATCCTAATACACTGGGGTAATTTCAACATCACATTTGGGTTCCTTATACTTTCTATTGATTTTTTCAGATCCTCTTGGCTAAAATAATGAAATTTTCAAAATTTTCAAAAATTTCTAATTATATCTGCTTCAAAATCTATATTAATTTTGTTCTTACCAGAAATGAAAATGCGGAGTATGATAGAAGCATAAGATTCTCATCTGGTTCTATCCATTTACACATATGTGATGGAAACCATTTGAGCCAAAGTCTAAGAATTGGTGGACTGAAGCATTCTGGACTCACGGTCAACTTCTTCTGAAATTTGATAAATAGGAGACTGAAAAGTAGACCAAAGAAGACAGTACCAACACATCCAATAGCAGGATACCAGAGGTAAGATATTCTAAAAATTTCTTCTTCAATGACATCATTTTGATTTTTGTTCCAAGAAATAATGGATTTGATTGTTGGTATCCAAGGATTCTTCGATGAGATGATTAATTCTTTCTCATTGTATTGAGTAAGTAGACTAGACAAATTATTACTTCCTTCAAAACTGTTGTTCCTATTGCGAAGTAATATCATTTTCTCTAAGCAAGATTCTGTGATGACCAATGGAAGCCTCTGATTTGGTGAAATGTATCCTATTTCATCCATATTTGTTGGAATATTAGAAAAAGTTATTGCGGTTATTAATAGAATTAGAGTACTGAGCATCCCAACAATGGATCCCTGGAAGGAAATATAAAAAAAAGTTGATGAAACGATCAAATAAGTTTACAAATCATAAAAAATGAGTTATGATTTCGATATTAGTTATATATTCGATATTTTGAATAAACCTTTGAATTAGCCCATGGGAAGAAGATACCGAGGCTAAATATTCCAAGCATTGGTCCGAAAGACATTCCAACAATTTCCCAAAGCAGCTACATAAAAGGTAAAAAATTGATTTTGAATAATGAATAATAATAATAATTGTTTAAATACACAGACTTAACTGGTAAGAATTGTTCAATATTCTGAGCAACAATGACAAGTGCAAAGGAAAGTCCACCGAGGAATACGTTCATAATCTTCGAAAGAAAAATCAATCTTTCTTCTGAAATGTTTGGTACCCAGTGTTTGAAGTAGTCCAAGGTCAAGAGACATGACATAGAGTTAAGACAACTCATCACTGTACTAAAAATTTATATTAATTAATCACCTCCTTAGTACAAATTAATTGTTATAAATTGATTAAGTAATACCTCAAACTCGCACATAATATTCCAGCTAGGAAGAAACCGTAGAGTCCAACATGACCTTTGTACAAGTTTTCAATATATTTTGGAACCAATTCGATAAAACTATCGACAGTCTAAAATCAATCATAAATCATAAATCATTCATTTAAAAACAAACAAATTTTATAAAATTCTTAATCATATAAACTAAATAACTTACCCCAATTTTTACAGGATCACATCCAAAGTAATTGGCAAATACTAGTAATCCCAACACAAAACAAATGGAAAGAAGAATCACCAGGTAAGAAATATTAAGATAAGCAGCTCTGTATTTAACAAATGAAACAATTTGATTAAAAATGTCAAAATAATTCATTAATAATTTGTAATCATCAAACCGTTTTGCAGTTCTTAAATTAGGTAGTGAGATAAATCGTTGAATCTGTGTTTGAGCACCTCCATAGAATGAGATCCACACAAAATATCCCCCAATACTTGATGTCCACACGGTACTCCTGGCACTTGGATCTGGGTCAAAACTGTCAATGACAAATAATACAAATAATACAAATTATACAAATTTTACTAAAATTTTTATATATTTTCTATTTATTCTTACTTGAAAATTTGAAATCGATTTTCAACGATGACATGATTCCATTGAATTTTAAAGTCTTGAGAGATAGACAAAAGTCCAAGTACAACTGCTGTCAACAAAGATCCAATCAGAATCAAGACTTGGAGTGCATTCGTCCACATGGTTCCTCTATAGCCTCCCTTGATATCATTAAAAGTAAAAATTAGACTAAATCATTCCACCAAATTAATCAAGAAACAGTTAATAATTGAATCCTTACCAAATAGCTAGAGTATACAGTGACAACAATGGTAACTGCAGTTAAGATATTACCATCAATACCGATCACTGTATAATCAAATTTAAAAATAACATATTATTATTATTTACAATCCTTTATCGAATCCCAAGATCTAATTTTTAGTAAAACAATATACCTTTCGATGAAACAATTGTTGTAAAATGCACAACAAGTGTCATATAAATCATCTATAGGAAGATAATAAAATACATAATAATACTTAATTGATCATAATTCAATCATAATTTATTATATTTCAACAGACCATTTGAGCTAAGGAAACTATTGACACAAGTATCCGTGTAGTTCTCGAGAAACGTCGCTCAAAGTACTTGGAATTCAAAAGAAGAAGTTTATTAATTGGAATTAGAGTACGAGTGTCATTATCACTGAATTTTTGTTAAGTATTTCCAGTTTACCTCAAACGGTGAGTTTAATTCCATATTGAAATATACTGGGAGATAGAAATGAACCAGCATAAACACAACCGGAAGTAAGGTGAGAATCATAACCCAAATTTGTGTCCCATAGAGATAGATTTCAACTGGATTTCCAAGAATCGTCACACCGGAAATAAAACTGGTAAAAAATATTTTAAATATTAATGATTGTTTACTAACTAAAATATTGTTTTACTAATTAAATTAAAGACTAACTTACCCTGAGAAAAGTGACAGAGATACTGGGAAAACGGACATTTCCCTCCTACCTATAAGATATTCTTCACTGGACTTTCGATTTCGTTCAAAAAATCCAAAAATACTTGAAACTAGTACCGGAAGTAGAAAAGCAAAACTGAAGATTACATAATCCCATGAATGAAGATGGTAAGGACTAGGAGTTATACGATTACTAAAAATTGTATGATTTCTGTAACTAACTATTGAATTTGGATACATTAACCCTTCCATTAGAAGAAAAGAATTAGAACTGAAACTAAACTAATAAGAAACTAATTGTTGCTGGAGCATATAACAATGACGACTACTAGTAACTAGTAACTAGTCCATTATTTCACTCCCTCGTCCAATCAACATTAAGAATCAGAAGATAAATTCCCTATGGACCCACTTTATCTTATCGTGTAAGAAACTAATAATAATAATAATCATATTTACTTAAAACTCTCCATTATCCATCAATCAACATCCTCTAGCTCAACAATTACCTAACCAATTACTCAAGTTACGTAATTTACTTTGAAGTTTTTGATTTTTGAAAAAAAAAAAAAATTTATAAAAAAAAATTTATAAAAAAAAATTTCAAAGTTTAAAGAATCACTTCAAAAGTGAATAATTGGTTCAGTTAAACATTAAACTATAAATAATAATTTACTATTGTTTACTTTTCTCAATTAATTCTCCATTGTTCTCGTTAGTAATAATAGGCAAACTGTTCCAATTTTTTTATAAGTTCTAAAAGCCTTACCCCTTCTCGGTAAATAAGTAACTAAACTGTTTTACCCTTGACTCATTGTAAATTTTAAGGCGTGATGAATCATAAACAAAAGATTTTGTTTTTGTTATGGATTCTGCACAAGCTCTTCTTTCAGCGTATGCTTGCTTCATTTTGAAGGAATTTTAACAAATGTGTTAAATAATTATATATTCATGAATAACCCCTTCAGTACTAAAGAATACTCCAATTTACGGAATAACTTATGTTGTTGGAACAAAATGAAATTATACNATTATATATTCATGAATAACCCCTTCAGTACTAAAGAATACTCCAATTTACGTAATAACTTATGTTGTTGGAACAAAATGAAATTATACCGAATCTTTCAATACGATTATACCGTATACCCTGTATAAAATTTAAATTCAATCAATTACATTCGAATACAATAATTAATTATTTGAATTTCATTTTGATCTCAAAACCATACGACCTGCTTTATGTTCTGAATAACTGAAAAATCAGAACATGAAGACAAACAATAATTTTGATTATTTTTATATTTATATTTTTAAGCAATTAAAGTCAAGATGATCGGATAATATTTGATTTGATATCGGTGTCAGTTTATCATTAGTCGTTTCTGACAGGTATCAAATGTCAAAGTCGTCGAAATGCACATGTGACATTTCATATCTGTTAAGATTGTGTCATGATGATCATTGTATCATGTCACCGACAACTTTGTTTTTATCTAAACATAAGTTAAAAACATGGACTTTGTCCTTGTTATAAACTTTGGACCAATCCCAACTCACCGTGCCGTGTACATGTTNATGAAGACAAACAATAATTTTGATTATTTTTATATTTATATTTTTAAGCAATTAAAGTCAAGATGATCGGATAATGTTTGATTTGATATCGGTGTCACTTTATCATTAGTCGTTTCTGACAGGTATCAAATGTCAAAGTCGTCGAAATGCACATGTGACATTTCATATCTGTTAAGATTGTGTCATGATGATCATAAGATGTATCATGTCACCGACACCCTTTGATTTCTACCAGTTTGTTTTTATCTAAACATAAGTTAAAAACATGGACTTTGTCCTTGTTATAAACTTTGGACCAATCCCAACTCACCGTGCCGTGTACATGTTATAAATTCTCAATAAACAAACGATTATTTCCATTCCTTCATCAATAATTCTAATTATCATTTAAAGAACCTATAATTAGCACTATCTACCTAGATATTATTAATTGAGTGCCAATTTGATTGAAAATGTATTTCAATCAGTGGTATGCCGTATAACCTTCTCAAATTTTCTTTTAACTTTCAAGAACTAATGAGAATGAATGAATGAATTATTCCATTTCATGCTATTTATACCGAGAATAGAAGAATACCGATACTTAAGAAGGCAGAAATATAAAAGCCCTTAGGATAGGATTCCGTGTTATGAAATATTAAAGTCGAAAAAAAACGAAGAAACTTTTAGATAAAGTTGAGCATCGTAAGTTACGTGAATAGCTGCTGGACGGATATTAATTGCAAACATTTTATGGTATTGGGATTATAGCATCGTAGTTGAAAGGTTGATTACTTCCAGGAAGTAGTGGATCCTGTGAACTTGTTTCCGGGCCAGAAGGTAAGGTAGAAGGTAATCTATTCGGTGAAGGGTTACCATAAACTGTCGTAATAAAATAAGGACAGTAAGATTGAAAACTTTGAATTTCGTAAAGTATTTTTCGATGTTTTACCTTTTTCACTCAATCCCTTTCCATAATTGTGAGAAACGACTATAAGCATCGCAAGGAGTGAGAAATGTGAGAGTGTGAGTGAAGTCCCTGAGATAAAAGCGGATGCAGAGAGTACTGAATACTTCACCTCTGCTGCTACCATGTCATCAGTTGCCTACATAAGTAAAAGTACATATTACTAAAATTTTAAATTAATAAAATCTTATTAATTTATAATTTGTTCAATTGACCCGTGATAGTAGAAAGATGACGTAAATAGGTTGAAGAACAGAAGCAGTACCAAATACCCAAGTGAGGCGTATGTTTTCTGTTCTTATAGCTATATATCCAATTGAGACCCAGACAATGGAGTAGATGATTCCAAAAATCAGAATAGCAACATCATTTGATGTCTCTTGCGGAATTCCTTTATGGAATACAAGCAAGAAAGATGAAAAAGTTGCTTGAAGATCTAATGTTAGGAGACTGTAGGTGAAGAAGAGTTGTCTACAAAGTCTTTGGAGACGTATGTCACCACCAACTGTTCGAAATACCAAGTTACCCGACTGCCAATATTTTCGTCCAACAAAAAAACATAGGAGTATGGTAGGGACTGTTAGAACAGAAGAAATTAGAAATCGTATCTGTAAATAAAAATTGGATTTAGTATGATTTAAAAATTTTCATTTCCTTATGATGAGTCTAACCAGTTTTAGTTGAATGCCTAGATTGGCTAAGTAACTGACGATAATAAGTATCCAGATGAAGAAAGTGGTTAAGGCTAGTGTAAGCATCTCAAATGGTTGTTCTTGTAAAATTCCATGCATGCAGTAGAAAATTGCGAAACCTTAAAAACAAAAAGGATCATAAACTAAATCGATTCTTATAACAGACTTGGCTACTTGATTACTAAAAATACAAACGATATACTTACATAAGTTTAAACAAACGAGAAGACCAAGAACCATATCAGGAGAATCTGATGTAATAGTTACGAAACGATAAATACTGAAACCAAATCCATATACGATTGTCAACATGGAGAAGGTGATGAGTGTCCATTCTTTTGTAGTGAGACTTGAACAAGTCCGTACCTTAAAAAAAAGACTTATTAGTTTTAGCAATACTACGAGATTTGAATTAATTTATAAAATAGTGTAAGAANGTACCTTAAAAAAAAGACTTATTAGTTTTAGCAATACTACGAGATTTGAATTAATTTATAAAATAGTGTAAGAACCAGACATACTCGGCCAATGAGACTTTGCCTAGAGGTTGGTGTCATCCTCAAGTTGATATTATCTGAATNAAGAACCAGACATACTCGGCCAATGAGACTTTGCCTAGAGGTTGGTGTCATCCTCAAGTTGATATTATCTGAATCTTCAATAGGATTAGACATGCTGCTCAAATGACCACCACTACGATTATTAATCTAAATCTGCATGAATCAGAAAATTAACAAAATACTGTGAAACTACGAAAGCGGACTGTCTTCTGCTTGTAAATTAACTTTAATTAATATTATTGATACGCCCTAGAAAAGTAAACTTTTCTTTTATCTCATTAAAAAACTCGCAAAAATTATGTCACATATTCACGTGTNTACGCCCTAGAAAAGTAAACTTTTCTTTTATCTCATTAAAAAACTCGCAAAAATTATGTCACATATTCACGTGTCAATTAACTCAACCACTCCTCTCCTCAATTGCATAATTAATTTGTAACAAATAAAGCAAAATCAGCTGTTTTTGATTTTGATAAGCATAAATTGAAATTCCCACGTAAATTTTTGTTAGTCTTTTGCTTACCCAAACGAAGGCATTAACTTGGTTACCTAATCATCGGTACTTGAGGTATCACTGAAATGAATTTCAGTGATAACCACATTCAGTCGATAGTTAAAATCAATAATGTTAATTGAGTTAGAATTTGAATAGCTTTCTTAAATTCCAACCCTTTAGATTATGATTTCTTNAAAATCAATAATGTTAATTGAGTTAGAATTTGAATAGCTTTCTTAAATTCCAACCCTTTAGATTATGATTTCTTGAAATTTAAATGAAATTAGTTTAAACTTATGCTTGAATAATATGAAAGAGTCAATGAATAATGAATAATTGAATTGATACTAAGTTTGTCACCTGGACTGTTTAATATTCATCGAATTTCGAATTTGCGCTTGAGCTAGTAATTGGTTATGGTGCTTGCCTGCTTGGTCACAATTTGGTAGTACCGGAGTCAAAATTGTGTCTTGTCATCATCCTTAGGAATAATTTCTATTTTTCTAGAAGGCATGGATTCCTTCCCATATCTTCTCTTGGCCTCTTCGTAAAATGCACCTGCCATGGCTTTTACAACTTCGTTGAAGAAAACGTTTGCTAAATTAGCGTGGAGAATTGAGCGGAACTCAAGCATGACATAGAAATCAATAATACAAGACTTCGGATTTGACTTGAGTCCTGGAGAGAACTTCCATTTTGTCACCATTTGGTTGAAATGAGTTCCTTTCTTTGATTCAGCGATGATGTGACTAGGCCTCAAAAGCATGACACGAGAAGTGTACGACTCTGTTACTGGTTTCATCCCAATGACTAAATCTGCTTGAATAAGAGACAAGTCACGATATCTCACAACAGAATACTCACACCAAGGAAGAAACTCTGAGTAGTTCTCCACATCAGAAACTACCGCGAACATTTCTTCTCGAGAAAATCTAAAGAAAAAGAATGAAAATTAATTTACCAAATCAATTGAATCAATGGTAAATAACAAACCTATCCAGCTATCCTAATAGCTATGCTGTCCGAGGTTAATAATTATTGATGTTTAGAGTTTTATTTATTCCAATTACCCCATCATCCTCCTTTCTGAGAATTCCCTCCTTGTTGGAGCATTGAGAGTGAAGAGACTTGACTTCTGAATCAATTGAATCGGTAATAAGGACGTGAGCAAACATTTTCGCCGTTGTGTTCTCGTCATAGCAGACCAGAATGAGGCTCGGGAACAAGTTTTTCTTCGATCTATCCAACATTCTCTAAATCCTGTAGCACGGTTTCGTAATAGCAAGCAGTGAGCATGGTTTTCTAATGTTGTTTGAAGATGATGGTAAGCCCGATGGTGAGATTTTGTAAGACTAGAGCTAAGAAATTGGTTGATGACTAACCTCAGCTCTCTCCATCGTCCTAAACTCATGTCACACTGCGTCCACTTGATCGAAGGGAACGGGAAGGGCTCGACGATGACAACAAAGCTGTTGAAGGATGAAAATTTCTTCTAATGAATAATCATAAATGATAAATTTAGACTAGAAACGAATAATTTCCAATTGAATCCAACTAAATTAAATCAAAATTAATCAAATCAAAAATTAGTTATTTTTTTACAGTTTAAAAATTTTTAAAATTTAAGAACATAATTTTTAAAGAAAAGTTCAAGATTTGATTTTGAAATCTTATTCAATTGATTTTTAAAATTATTCCCGCTGCCATTCACGCATGCGCCATGTGTTCGTCTAAAAAATTGAAATTCAACACCGACTGACTGCTTACAGATAAGAATTTGGTAAAATTCCAAGGTTTCAAAATTTCAAAATTTCTAAAATTTTTTGAAAATCAAAAAAAAAATTTTTTCTACTTTATCAACACAAATTAAATCAATATTTACTATTGATATATAAAGTTGAACGAAATTTACTCAAATGATCATTTGAATTTGTATAGTTTGAAAAATTTAGTAGCCGCCCAATCAAATCGCTTCCTGTTTGTCAAGTATCTGCAAAATTTCCTTCCCGTTGTTCATTTCTGAAAATCAAACAATAAATTACAATTAGTGTAAATTTTTGCTTGTAAAATTTTTCGAAATTTTTTTTTATATAAAATTGTTATGGATTTGAAAATTATTTGAAACTTGATTATTTTGAAGTAACTTACTTCGATTGTTGGATTTTTGTTCTTGATCCAGAGCCATTCCTGTCTCTCATCAAGTGTCATACCACCTTTATACTTCAACTTCTTCATATGCTCTTCACAAGTACATTCAGGGTCATCAGAATTTTCACGAAGTGTTTGACCTTTAACTGCGTAAGCCTTGAAACCTTCCCCATCACATATCTGACAGACAAGTAAGAAAATATTATCAAAAACACATTAGGTGGAAACAAAAAAAAACCTCTTTCGATAATTCTTACACTCTGATCCCAAAGGAATTTCTCACATCGATTTAAGCTCATTCCTCCTTCATAAACCGGTTTGCCATTACGGAATTCAAATTCTTTAGCATCTTCATCAATTTTTTGTTTACAATCTTCAGCAGCATCTTCCCATAAAGGGCAAGGCTCAATGCACATGACATTCCGCATGTACTCTTTCTCTTGTGCCATTGTCAATGAGAAACGACACATTATACAAGAATCCGAATTTTCTCCTCTAATACTTCCACATTCTCCACAAGTGACACTAACACAACCACATCCATTACATTTCCCACAGTCACAAGACTTCTCAAGCAGTTCTTGTGCTCGAACAGAAACATCTCGACAATCGGGCTCAGGAAGAAAATCTGGCGGTTCAGGTTGAACTGGTTTGCACAAGTTACATGTACACTCAGTTTCTAGCATTTCCTGTGCTTTCACATATACTTCATTTTCGGCTGTTAAAATTGGATCCTCTGGAACAACTACTACAACTGGTTTTTCACACTTTTCAGGTACTCGTTTTAGAATTTGGAGGATTTCTTCAGTATCTTTAGGTTCCAAGCAAAGAAGTTTGGAACGAAGTTCAAATTCGAGATTTTGGCGGCTAGTACCGTCGTCGTCTGCTTTAGGTAGGTCCTTAGTGCAGAGGGGTTTTGGCCCTTGTTTTCTTGATGGCTTACACTTGGCAGGCTTACAGGTTTTTGAAGTAGGCTTGGACTTAGAAGTCGTATCAGTTACCTCAGTCTTTAATTCCTGTTGAATTTCATAAAAAAAANTTGAAGTAGGCTTGGACTTAGAAGTCGTATCAGTTACCTCAGTCTTTAATTCCTGTTGAATTTCATAAAAAAAATTGTTAATTTTGTTTAAAAAATTATTTAGTTGGTATGACCTCAATAGCTGGAGTTTCAGTAGTCTCCGTTGCTGGAACTTCAGTAGTCTCCGTTGCTGGAGCTTCAGTAGTCTCCATTGCTGGAGCTTCAGTAGTCTCCATTGCTGGAGCTTCAGTAGTCTCCGTTGCTGGAGCTTCAGTAGTCTCCGTTGCTGGTATCTCTTCTTTAATCTCCATTGTTGCTGGTTCCTTCACGGTTTCCTCCGGAATAAATTTAAGTTCCGGAATTTCATAACAATAAACAGCAGTACAACAAACGATTTCAGGTTTAGGAGGCGGTGGTGGTGCTTTAACTTCTTCACACCCACAGTCACATTTTGGTTCCTCTGGACATTCAATTGGTTCCTCTTCTACGCATTCTATACATNGGAGCTTCAGTAGTCTCCGTTGCTGGAGCTTCAGTAGTCTCCGTTGCTGGTATCTCTTCTTTAATCTCCATTGTGGCTGGTTCCTTCACGGTTTCCTCCGGAATAAATTTAAGTTCCGGAATTTCATAACAATAAACAGCAGTACAACAAACAATTTCAGGTTTAGGAGGCGGTGGTGGTGCTTTAATTTCTTCACACCCACAGTCACATTTTGGTTCCTCTGGACATTCAATTGGTTCCTCTTCTACGCATTCTATACATTCTTGCTCCTCATCTACACATTCGGGCTCTTCCATACATTCAATATCTTCGTCTACGCATTCTTCCTCCACCTCTTCACATTCTATCTCCAACTCCTCGCATTCTTCTTCCACAATCTCTTCGATACATTCCTGTACCGGTTCCGGCTCAGGTGTACAGATAACAGGGGGTTTACAAGGATCAGGGCATGAGTTGTTAAGTTCTGGACTCTTGTCACATGATTTCATGGTTTCTTTTGCCCATTTTTTACATTCAGAACATGCAGCCTGTTCTTTACAATCATCACAATCACAGTTTAAGTCAGGGAGCGGTGGAACAACCGCCGGAGCACAGTTGACAAATAAGGGACAGAAATAGTTGTCTTTCCTAAGCACCACAACGCTATTTTCACTAAGTCTGAAGTCATCCATTTTATTATTTGATTCCCCTTCTGAAGCTGAACCCTATAGTTTTGAAAATGAACTCTCAATGAGACGTTATTAAGTTATATCGATACGGCACATATCCAACTAAAACAAATATGATATCCAATAACCAAATTGTATTTAATAATCAAATATACCTTGCTTCCACCAAAAAGTGTACATATTTTGGATAATATCCCTGAATTTTCTTCTGCCTTCTCTCCAGGGTAAGTGGGCTTTACCACAGGACATTCCTTATCCTTATCAACTTTAGGTTGGGTTGATTTCTTCTTTTCGTCAAGCCAATTGGACCCCTTTCCATCCTAGAAATGAATAATCTAAATAAATCTAACAAATTCATAAACCACAGATACAAAAGAACGGTATTTCTGATTTACGGATGAGTCGCCAAATCGACCACCTTTGCTGATGGGTGTGATTGTGACACCTGAAGGGGCGGGGTAAGTCCGTGTGTACCCAGTTAAAGGTTGACTCATCCAATCAGGTTTATAGCCAGTGGTATCCGTGATGGGCATCGGACGACATTGTTTCTTACAACAAGAAAAGTTTTTTTTTAAAATTTATCCATTAACCAAACCATTAGGAACTAAGGGTAAAGTGTAAGCTACCTGTTTGGTGAATGTGCTACTTCCGGAAGGTTTGAGGTTTTCCATGTTTGAGATGTTTGGCTGAAGTATTTACACTCAATTTAGTTTTAGTTACAAATCGTTCATACAATTTGATAAATTTGGAGAGAAATTTCAAATTTTGAATTTGGAGAGGATTAAATGGAAAGTGTGTGAAACTTATATACTAAATTACTTTTAAAGGTTGAATAATTTAAGGAATTTTTGTAAATTAATTTTAACAATAACAAAAATGTCTTTCTAATTGTTGTCTTGGAAACACTTTAGCAAAATATCTGGTATCTAAAAAAGTAAAAAATTTTCCATCCCTGTTCATGTAAAGTAAACGATGTGTTGAGTATTGAGTTCAGTTCAGCTTTTTCGTCAAAAATTTAGAAATGAACATTTCTATTGGCCAATGAACGACCTTTGAATTGTATTCATTTCTAAATCAGTGACAGGTGATAAGGAGTAAGGACTAAGGACACAGCTGAGCTGGAGCTGGAGCTGAGCTGAAGCTGACAGGGTAATTTCCTTCTCTATTATTTTAGTTTTGCTAAATTTTTGTTATTAATTACGCACATTATGATACATTTGTTGTTCCTTTATGCTTCAATAGATTCGTAAGATTGAGGATAATGCAGTACTATGAAGTTGAACCAACCCTTAGTCATAGTATTGATCCAGAGCCAGAGTATTTTGACCTTCCAAATCTTACTAGAATCCAGGTCACACAAGGGAAACAAGTTCGTAATCTTATTCATATGGCAATGCGACACTTGAAGATAGGGAAACCCATATGTATCGAAGGTATTTTACATTTTCTTAGAATTTTTAATCTCCATATGGTTTTTAGTTTGTGTAGTTAACCACTAAATGATTTAGTTTGATTTCTGACAGGACTGGGTAGAGAGACGTCGAAAGCTATTACATGTGCAGAAATTGTAAAGAAAAATCATAAGAAGCTGTTTCAAATCACAAACGTATCTCATACAACGTAAGGTTTTACCATCAAATTTACATTGTAAAAATCATTGTCTCACTATAGACTGTAATGAATTTAAAGTACAATTGAGACCTTTGCTCCATTATTAAAAGAAATGGATCCAATAGAAGTACGAAGAAGTGTCCCTGTTATCAAAATCTTAATGTCGTTGACGGCACTAGATGAAGGAATTCCAGGGTAAAATTTACAAAATTTAACAATAATCTCACCTAATGAGATTTGAAATTACTTCTAATTTCAGATACCAAGCACATCGAAACTATGGTCAAAAGTCTAAGAAACTTATCAATGAGTCTGGAATTGAATTATGAATGTCGAAATTACCAGACTACAGTATTGCCGGTGATTTCCAATCAGGTGATTGAATAAACTGGACTTTACTACCGGTACCATACTGCCTAGGCATGGGCGGACCAAATAAAACCATTTCATGAGGTGAAGTGTCGTCATGAACTAATTACCTCAAACTAATGAGATTATTAAGTCAATCTCATAAGAGACCATGGAGAACTCAATTAAGAAGATCTTTACAAATAAGTAAAAATAAGTTTTACTTACGTCATTGTGTATCCATAATCTCTTTGTTGTGGTTTTCTCTATTGTGTCTCATTTTACTTCTTGCTTGAGGTTTTGAAAGGATTAAAACAGCTGGAAAATTTAGTTCAGACTTCATTTTCATTTGGTGGCAGCTGCTTCAACATCATTATTACAAACGACGAAATGAAATTTGAGAAGTGAGTACCTATTACATTTTGTATTCGATAATTTACAGTTGAAAGTTAACGTACCAGTTATACGGTGTCTTTCGATTAACTCAAAGAGATACCTCAAATACCTCAAAGAGATTTAAAAATTCAAATTAGCCAATCAAAATTCGAATAAGTCGAATCTGATTGGTTGAATTTGAATTTTTGAATTTACTCGGGCTAATCCTAATGAAAGGCTCGGTTAGTACAGGAGAATCCTTCAAATTTCTGAATAGTTTAGAATTGCTTACTATTACTATAATACTGGTAGAAATCTGAAAATAATTATGAAAATTTCTTTTGTTTTTTTTTTAGATTTTTGATGTTTGTTACGATACTTGGATTATCTGTTGGATTGAACGAGGGTTACGTGGTCTCTGGTTGTGGTGGAACAGGTTGTCGTCCTAAAACTGAACCTTTGACATGTACTGATGGAGGTGAAGTGAAAGATGTAGAACCTTGTCATGATGGTGGTAGACAATGGCTCTGTTGTCGTACTTTTCTTCCTATTTCTCCACCAGACAGCTCAAGCTCATAAACTTACAAACTTCCAATCCCAAAAAAAAAAGAAGAAACATTTACTTTCTTTTCTAAAACAATGAACAATTATTGAAAAAAGTAAGTCGCGCACACAGAATATTGTCCCCGTCTAATTTTTTGGTGGCCCACTTCATCAAAACTTTTTGGTAAATACTGATTTTAAAATTAATAATAATTCAGACAGACCTTTTTAGGTATTTTCCTACCAAAATAAAATAGTAGTTAGTTGTAAATTAATTACTTGTTTGAGAGTCAGTGAATATCCATACCTTTGGATTTCTTTGTGATTAGGCATACAGCTTAACGTAAAATGCGTCTAGTCAGAGGAGAAATTTTGTAAATTTGAAAAAAAAAAAAATATTAAAAGGTTAAATTGGAAAATTGGAATCAAGCCTCTGACTCGTTTGCAACAATAACAGTTGCGTTTAGATCCGGAGTATGTTGAATGGCTGGTTTTGAGTCAGTGATGGTAGATATTGGTTGTGGTTCGACTCCATCTTCCATATTGGGTACAATAAGGTTATCTCTAGACATGAGATTATACTTGACTACGAAGGAAGTGAATCTCTTACAAAGGTATGAATTCCCTTCAAATTCGTCAAATAGTATCTTGTGATGGAAGTAGGCATGTGAAAAGATTCGATAAACTCGACGACAAACTGAGCCCAATTTTCCAAGCGATGATTCTCGAATGCATACCCTGTAATAATATAAAAAAATATTTTAATTTATTGAAAATATTCTTCTTCATTCGTTAGAATAATGATAAATGTTGACAAATATTCAAATCTTTTTTTTTTAATATTTAAGTTCCTTACCTGCTGGGAAAATATTTGTTACTATTGAGAAGACATGCTGCACCATCGAGAGTATGTCTTGTGTAGTCAATTGCTGGACACTCTTTGGGTGACTTATGAGCAGCACATAGAAAAATCCACTGTTCTGTAGCTGTCATTTGGTTACATGTCTCTGGAAAACATTCCATTTGAAGTTTGACAGCGAGTCCATTGAGTTCCATACAGAATTGCCTGAGATGTTCATATTTCCAGACTTCTTCGTCTTGTGTTTCTGGTGGGGTTAGAATCAAGCTCACTTTTGCTGGATCCCTATAGACTATTTGTTGGATCCATTGCTGAACAGCTAAGGTACTGTCCATTTCCTCAAAAGATTCATCAGGCCATTTGCAGAAATCCTAGGGTATCAAACAAGTTAATCAATATTCCAGTAAATCAATCAACCAATCAAAAACAATAAAAACCACAGTAATTTATAAAATAAATAATTAAATTACTTAAAATTAGAAATGAATCTTGGTAACTTACCACTGCCTTTGTCCCGGGACGATTTCTTCGTAGTAGAGCCTTCACTTCCCCCATGTTCCCGTAACAAAGGAAAGCAAAGGTTTAACTCAACAGTTTTATTCAATTAATTGATTAATCTGTACCAAAATTGAAAACTGATTAATTGAATTAATTTTTAAATTTCGGATGATTGATGATGAGTCACAGCGTACTGGTGAAATTAGAAATTACTCACCTATTATTTGTTAACCTAGCAAAAAATTTCAACACTTATGGGCAAATAAAGCCCACAACACAAATTTTAACTCAAAATAAAAGTTATTTCTTTACAAAAGATTGTCAATGACTCAAAATCTTACTATGCGAGTCAGAATCATCTGACTTTCAAGAGTTATCACTCAATGACTCTCATTTTCCCAATGACTTATAATGACCAATTCCTAAGTAACTCCTTCCATGTGACGTTGTAAGCTTGAGTCAGGATTACAACTCAGTTATGAGCCATGACTCAGTCTCATGAGCCATTACTCAGTCTCATGAGCCATTACTCAGTCTCATGAGCCATTACTCAGTCTCATGAGCCATTGCTCAGTCTCATGAGCCATGCCTGTCGTGAGCCTTCACTCAGTCGTGAGTCATGAACTGTCTCAGTCATGAGCCATGACTCAGTGATGACTCGTGAGTCATCACTCAACCATGAACCATGACTCATTGCTTACTCGTGAGTCATGAGTCAAACTTGCTGACTCTGCATCATATTCCTAATTTTACTATAAAGTAACAACAGACACTCATTTATGATTACATTGACGTTTATATTATTTATTTCCATTTTGTTTCATTTGAGTAATTCAATAATTTAACGATAATAGTTCAATTGATCGATAATCAATTCAAAATGTTGATTTCATTGTTACTTTAATAATTATTCCTCCAGTTCATTTTTACTTCTGTGTTGATTTGAGTCTATCATTTTCACCAAATCCCAATAGTCTCGAATGTCTTTGTCCAAAGACAACGTGCAATAACGAATGCATTAGTACGAGGATTCTCTGAGTCCCATGCATTGATACAATGACTCCAAGTAAGTTCAAATGACTTAGAGACAGTGACAGAAGTACTGAACCAATCACTAGTAAATATTTGAATTGGTTCTTGACTGAACGGATGTGTTTCTAGATTCATTGACAAACTAGCCGAAGCTGAGTTGAGAGAAGCAGTCAGTGAATACATTTTCTCCAGACACCAGTCAATCATCCCATTTGGCCAGAACCATTGGATATACCCAGTTGATAGTCCAGTAACAAAAATAGTTCCAATAAGAATAGACAATCCAGCATGGATGATACCATGATATTTCTTAGAAATTCTTGCTTTTAGAAGTTTCCGTCGAACGGCTCGTTGAAGTTCACGAATAGCGCAGAGCTGTTCTCACAATGAATAAAAAAAAAGTTATAATTTTTGTATAATGACTCTTACAAATATGTAGTTAAAACTAAAAAAATACTCCTGAAGTCCTTACCATTGCCACTTCTAGAGTTTCGTCTTTCAAATTCCAAAATTGTTTAAATCTATCTCGGTAGAGTGGTGCTTCTCGGAAAGCACCATAAAAATAAATATTTTCAGAATTTGGTAACTGTCTCCATGGAGATGTCCATTGGATTTTATCCAAAATTGAATATTGTTGATCACCTTGATCTGAGAGTTTGATTCGCACATCATAAGTATCAACTTGAGCTAATGGACTCTCACCCAATACCCCAACACGCTAGAATAAAAAATACTATAAATAAACCAAAAATACTATAATATATACATAAAAAACATAATAAATGTCATAATGTCTTAGGTACACTACCATCCAAAATTCCATGAGTGCTGATAGATCCAAATTGTGTCGGAAGTAAATTGGTGCAGTATAAATTGTAAAATATTCCATTGCAATTTGTGGAAATGGAGCAGTTGTCTTCAATTGGATGAGGTAAGTTTCCTTCGGTAAGAGGAAATCAATATTTCTGTAGATATCGAACAGTTCTGATGACGGTTTGATCTGAAAGATTATTAAGGTCAATACTAATAAGTAGAAAAATATAATTTATATAAAATTCTTTTTTAAATTTTGAAAAAACTTACGAAAAATGTTATATTGAGGTCAGTTAAATTCGTAATTGTAATTTCACCTCGAAGTACTACACAGTCAAAATAGGCTTTGTATGGATAGAGTATCAATGATTTTTCAACACGGACTCTCTCTTCTTCATACTCTACATCGTACTCACAGGCACCAGAATTAGAATATGGATCTGTAGAGGTCAAAACTGAAAATTTAATGATGACCTTTGACCTTAGCTTTGTTTTTTAGATACTACTAAATTTGGTCAAGGTACTACTACAAAATGTTGAATTAAAAACAAAATTTCGTTTTTCTAAAAAAAAAATTAAAAAAAAACCTTAAGATTTTGGATTGGTTAGGTCAAAGGTCAAAGGTCAAAAACAAAAATATAAAATACAACAACTAAATTCAATATTTCATGACTCACTTTTGATATACTTGTCCAAATTCTGATTAATCTCTTCTAAAAATTCGTTTCCATAATCTGGAAGATGAATGTGTTCTGTTGCATCAAAAGAACGATAAATAGTTGAATATTCACGTGCAACAAAATAACTTGTTTGACGTGATAATTGATGAAATGTATTATTTGGAGTATTCCAACCATCAGCTAATGAATTTTCACCTTCTCCGAATAACAAAGTTGTTGGATTACCTCTACCAAAAAAAAAAAAAATTCAAAAATTAGATTAAAATGTTACAAATTGATATCAAAATTAATAAAAATCTAACCTATGGATTTGATTTTCTGATAAACTATTAATATTAAACCGTTCTGTTGGAACTCGATGAAGACCTGTTCCTCGTCGCGTACGTCGTGTGACTCCAGACTCATGTAGAGTAAATAAAGGTGTAGATACACTCGACTCCATTTTTGTACTCCTGGACTTTGTGTGCAGAAAATAATTATTCTAACAGTAGTAGTCTAAAACTAAAACAACTAACTTAACAATAAGAAGAAAGTTAACAGAAATTAGATAATTTGTTTGTTTGTAAATTATATAAAAATAAGATCGTTGTCATGTAAAACAAGAGGTTCAAAATTTAAGCTTTTTTTTTAAGTTCAATTTAATTTAAGTTTTGGTTGACCTTGAAAACCAAACAGGAACAGGATGATGGGTTTATTTGAGTTTTAATTTCTTTTTCATTTTGATGATTCTCATTTACTCATTGTCATTATTAGGCGTAGGTGGTGGAGTTTGAAGACCCAAGTCCTTCATATAAATTAAAAGTTGATCTAATTCAGCTCGGATGACCTCAAGATGAGCCTGAACTTCCGTATGTACCTACAAAATAACAACAATATGAGTTTTTATATTACATATTTTTTTTTGTACGCGCATGTGCTTTAGAAATTATTGTATTTTTAAAATTTACCTCTGTGGGATAGATATTACCAGGATGTCTAAATGTTGTCATGGATTGAGTTCCTGAACCAATCATTGGTAAGGGAGTAGACGATGGGTATGGGAAGGCTGGAATTTGAACATCTTCAAATGATGGAATCACTCTAGTCATACCATCGTGGACATCTAACTTTCCTTCTGCTCTGAAAATACTCGGTACTGCAGAAGCAGAAGCAGAGTCATCGATCTACAACAAAAAATCATAATAATCAATTATTTATTTTTTTTTTTGAAAATATTTAGTACACTTTATAGTTAAACTTACATTCATAACCATTTCATCCAGTAGTGACGGTGTGAGGTTCCGGACGATATTACTAGCTGTCGGGAGCAAGCGTGGTGGGAGTAAAATTTGAGCATTTGATGATGTTGAGATTGATTCTTCACTTTCAATTGGAATAGAAACTGAAAAATAATTAGTAAGTAAAAATAGAAAATAAAATTCATTTAAATTTCAAACTGTTTCGTCCAAAATCCAACAGAAGGCCATTTTTTTTTCAATTCAAGTAATTTAAATGTAACTGTTGTTTGATAATTATAAAAAATTGCCATTGGTTCATTGGTAAAAGAAAAAGAAAAAAGTCTGACCTGTCTGAATACTCGGATTAATTGAGACAGATCTAGTTGGATGAAGAGACTCCGTGGCATGTGATAAGCCAACATGTCTTTGTGGTTCCTGAATCCTTGTCATTTGTGTAGTACCAGCTTGTTCGAGGACTTTGTTTGTAAGCTGTTCTGCGATACTTTCTATATCGACAGTGGATTCATATTTTGAAATTCCTGCTACTGGAATCAACACGGTATCTACTAAGATACATCAGATAATAAGAAAATTAGCACAATGATGAAGCAAGCATCAACTTTACAAAAGTTGCTTTAACTTTTTTTAAAGTTGTTTTTACCTTGGTCTGTCTGATGGATTTTACCACATGCTGCACAGATGGCAGTACGAACTACTTCGCTCGCTCTTGCACTTATACATTTACTCCAGTCACCAGAAGAGGCTTGACTTGCTCCTGAGCCTGCGCCTGAGTCTGAGTTCAGCTGCGTTGAACTCGTGACACGAACTTGTCTTGCTCCTGCATCTGCTCCTAAGTTCGGTTGCGTTGAGATCGTGACGCGAGGTTGTCTTGCTCCTTCGTCTGCTTCTAAGTTCGGCTGCATTGAACTCGTGACACGAGCTTGTCTTACTCCTTCGTCTGCTCCTACGTTCGGCTGTGTAGAACTCGTGACACGAGCTTGTCTTGCTCCTGCGTCTGCTCCTAAGTTCGGCTGCGTTAAACTCGTGNAGAACTCGTAACACGAGCTTGTCTTGCTCCTGCGTCTGCTCCTAAGTTCGGCTGCGTTAAACTCGTGACACGAGCATGTCTTGCTCCTGCGTCTGCACCTAAGTTCGGCTGCGTTAAACTCGTGACACGGGTTTGCCTTGCTGCTGTGCCTGTGCCTATGACCGGCTGAATTGAACTCATGACACGAACTTGTCTTGCTTCTGCATCTGCTCCTAAGTTCGGCTGCGTTGAACTCGTGACACGAGCTTGTTCCAGTGCTCGGTTGGTTAGACTCGCTGCAATGGTATCTAATTTCTCTGATTCGTCAGACGCGTCGTTTGGTACAGAACCGCCAACTTATAAATATCCATAAAAATATATATTAACCAAATATTTAGCACGCCAGATTTGTGTACTATGTATGCTCACCAGACTGAGTCATTCCTGAATGGATACAGGCATTACAAATGGCTTCACGTACAAGTTCACTAGCTCTTCCACTCACACATCGACTCCAGTCACCAGAGAAAACTCGACTGGGCACAACTGTTGCCAATGCTATGCAATCTCGAGTTGATGCTCGTTGAATAGCACCAGATGTTAACCTAGTTGCAATTTGGTCAAGTTTGTCACATGGAACAAGTAGAGGAGTGCCAATGTCACCCTCTTCCTGTGGAGTTATAAAAGGTTCACCAAATTCATCAACCAATGAAATTTCATATTGAATGGACGGGCCAGCTTCATTGGGTTGAATCTCTTCGATGTAACTTATGTCAGGAATTGGTTCCATTCTGATTGTTATTGGTTGAACTTGACGTTCAGTAGTGTCAGGAAATATTGGTGACTCTAGAGCAGAAAGTTCAGTGGGAAGTACATGATATGGAGACTTGTCTTCTAAAGTTGGTTGCTCTTCGGAAATTCCTGGTGCTTCTGAAGTAATTGATGTCTCAAGCTCTTCTAAAATTGTAACTTCATCTGGTAAACTTGTCAAGAATGTGGTTTCGTCTACATCTAAAATTGTTGTTTGGCGTGATTCTGACGAAAATGAAATTTCAAGTTCTTCTGATGAAATTAAAGTTTCAGGTTCTTCTGATGAAATTAAAGTTTCAGGTCTTTCTGATGAAATTAAAGTTCCAAGTTCTTCTGATGAAATTAAAGTTTCAAATTCTTCAGATGAAATAAAAATTTTAGGTATTTCTGATGAAATTAAAATTTTAGGTTTTTCTGATGAAATTAAAGTTCCAGGTTCTTCTGATGAAATTAAAATTCCAGGTTCTTCTGATGAAATTAAAGTTTCAAATTCTTCAGATGAAATTAAAATTTTAGGTTCTTCAGATGAAATTAAAATTTTAGGTTTTTCTGATGAAATTAAAGTTTCAGGTCTTTCTGATGAAATCAAAGTGCCTAGTTCTTCTGGTGAAATCAAAGTTTCAATTTCTTCACATGAATCTATAATTTTAAGTTCTTCTGGTGAATTTAAAGTTTCAGGTTCTTTTGATGAAATCAAAGTGCCAAGTTCTTCTGATGAAATCAAAGTTTCAATTTCTTCACATGAATCTATAATTTTAAGTTCTTCTGGTGAACTTAAATTTTCAGGTCCTTTTGACGAAATTAAAGTTTCAAGTCCTTCTGATGAAACCAAAGTTTCAATTTCTTCACATGAATCTATAGTTTTAAGTTCTTCTGGTGAACTTAAAGTTTCAGATTTTGGTTGTAAAATTACTTCACCATACTGACCTTGTCCAATCTCATTTGTTACGACGTTGAGCGATTCACCTTGTAAAATTTCAGGAGTTCGGTCTGAAGTGGAAAATTCTGAAATTTCAGGTTCAAATGGCTTCAAATGCACATCTTCTAAAATTGTAGACTGAATATCTACAGTTGAAGATGGAATTTGAGTCATTGGATCTTCTTGGTGTGAAGACGAAATAAGAAATTGGGCTTCAGAAGGTAGGATTTCCGACGCTTGCGCAACTTCCAATTCAGTTGTAGGTAATTGGCTTGACGCTTCAACAGATAGCTCTAATGGTTCAGTTGTAGGTAATTGGCTTAACGCTTCAACAGATAGCTCTAATGGTTCAGTTGGTACTGCTATAGCTTCCACTGGTAATTCAATTGATGCGGATGGTCTCCCCTTTTCCACTCCGATTGTCGTTGGCTCTTCGGTTGACGATCTTTCACCTAATTGGTTAGCATCAAATCTCGTAACAACTGGTGATATGTCTGATTGTTGTTCAAGAGTTGCCAATTCTTCAATCGGCGCAAGCTAAAATTAAGATCATACGAATATTGACTGCTAACTTAAATTTAAATTTATTTTCATTTTCTTTATGTCATTTTACCGCGTGTAATTCCTGAGCTGAACGCGTAGAGCGTGGTGACTGAATGCTTGTCATTGATTTATCTGTCAGCCATTCTATCAGACTATCCGATGACAACCTATCTTCATTTTTGCCCTTGAACTTTCCAGTTGTACCTTTACAGAATCATAAACAATGGCACAAATTTGAAATTAACTTTTTTTTTAATGGTTAAACAAATTTCCGCTTTTTGATCCCTAGGCTTACGTTTTTTCACATGTGGCTCAAGCTGGAGTTCTTTGTTATCTGACTGACTTAGCGCTATCTCCATCGCCCTTAACTGTTTCCTATCTACCAAAATGTTAGTCTTGGGTTTTCCCATAGCGCTTTGGTCAGCTTGTCCAGTTTTCGTTAAACCAGTCTGAAGAAATCCAATAAAATTTCAATTAGTTTCAACTTGTGTAGAAATTAGTTTATACTAATTGTGTCGTACAGTAATCGAATTAGCAATTCGATTAGTTGCAAAATCCGTAAATTCTTGCTGCATCACTGAGTTAGCTGGATTTGCGCTTGCGCGATCCAAGGCTATTCCTGCGATAGTATCAATGGCTGTTTTCATCTCAGTTGTTAACGATGCATTTGAGAGTGACTCTTCTAGAAGTCCTTAGGTCAAAGGTCAAATCACAAAATTATAAACTACTCAAATGTTCAATTTCAAAATTCAATCTTATATTCCTACGCATGTTTCCATCAAGGTCATCATTGTCCAAAACCAACCGGAGATTATCTGACAATTTATCTGTAAGTAATTGCGTCAGTTCTTCACGCAAACATCCAAGTTCATTGATAATTTGACCACACGTTTGTTCCCAGTCTGATCCTTTCCTAAATTGTGCACATGGACCAGTACAAGGTCGTTGAGGTGGTATGAGTCGAATTTGATTTCGTTTTATTACAGTAATAGTCGGTTCTTGTAAATCTCTGGGATGAATTCCTTCACGACAAAGATACTCAGCAACTCGTTGACCAGCTTGTTCCACAGTGAAGTCGACTAAACAGTTGGTGAGTCGATCAATCAATTCCTTGTATGTGTTTTCTAACAATTCTCCAATCACATGGGTTATAATAACTTTTGTATCATTATCCTATAAAAATTGAAAATCATTAGTAACCAAAATTAACAAAACTTTGCTCCAAGTGGTTAAAAATGTTTAGTATTTACTTACAGCGTTCTTGAGTGGGTCAACTCGGACTTGCTTTCGACCAATAAAAAGATTTTGTAGAATATTTCCAAAACTCGCTTCGCGCTTTGTGACTGATTTCAAAAACTTATTCCCTTCTTGTAGAGTGTTCCTCACGTGCCATGCACTTAGATGTACTCCATCTTGTTGTGACCTCAATGTCTAAGAATCAGGAAATTAAAAACAAATTTTTTTTTAACTAAAAAAAAAATATCAAAATTTGGCAACATTGCATAAAACTTACAGCAGCCACCCAAAGTTTGGCATATTTTTTCATCAAAAATAGTTCCCGATCCAATTTTCGTTTGATTTTAAGCGCACTTGTGAGTGCGATTCTCTTTTGCTTCTCTATCATCATATTGTATTGTGCTCTTCGACTTTCAATACGACATTTTTTTTCTATGCGTTCACGACGTAAAAGGGCACGGTGATAGCGCAGTTTCTCCTCTTGATAGCGCCGCTTATTATCCACAAAATTTTGAAGCTGTGAAAGTATATAAAAATTATTCAAATTTTACAAAATGTTAAAAGAAATTAACAAATATTTTTTTTGGAAGAAAAATTCTTACATCTGCTCGACGGTTTACATATTTCTCTGCGCATAGGTAATGGCGGAGCTTCTGAGCAAAATCTTCTTCACATACGATGTGCATGATGATTCGCTTATTACGTTTATGTTGTGCTTCTCGAAGAGCAGCCAATCGTAGAGCTGTATGAAACCGTTTCACTTCTCGTCGTCGCTGTGCCGCTAGATGATCCAAAGCACGTTGGTGATATATTTTATTACTAGGATGCTCCGCCCATTTTTCACGAAGGAATTTGGCTCTAAAATTATTCAAAAAATAAAGTTACAACTTTTCCCAAAAGATTAACTTACAAATTACCTTCGTTCATGTTCATGTAAAATTTTGAGACGACGCAGAATTCTCAAGTCGCTACGTGTCAGGCGCAGCTGCTTAATAATCGAGGATTCTAAACCTTTCGATTGCTTCTTCTCACACCCCTCCCACTCATCCTGTACAACCAATCAGAATATTTAAAATAAAAACAATATAAGTCATTGAAATCAATCAACAATGGTCACCAAAAGATTTGAATCCTTGATGCCAAAAATAATTTATCAGTCTCTCCATTCACTTAAGACAAAATCAAGTAGTCATTCAAAATCATTTAAGATCAAAGGATTCAAAATTTTGGTTACCTTATAAACTTGACATGATTTAGTATTGACATACCTCTCTCTTGCGTTGAGCAGCCATTTGAAATTTGTGAATTCGGCCAAGGTACCGACGGTAGTTGTTCAAATCGGCTAAATTACAAGTGACCTCTCCTTTTGATGTGAGTAATCCAAGGTCAATGAGTCTCTTGACAACTTTACTGTGTGTCTGGAAGAAATACTTAAGATGGGGATCATGGAGAGCACTATACTCTGTAGGTGTTTCATGTAAGTATGGGTCAGTCGTGTCAAAACCAGTTCGCTTCTTTAGATATAGCTGAAATAAACAAATCAATTTTAGTCTAAGACCTTCAACTCGGTACCTAGAAGTTAGGAATTTAGATTTTTTACGTTAGGAACATATTTTTTTTTCGTAATTTGACCTTACCGATTTTGAAATTTCGTTTCGAGTGTTTATGAAAGTACCATCAGGGGCTGGTACCAATGGGATCTTGTCGTCCAATGGTAAGAGGAGCCATCTCGGGAGTGGATTTGTAGGTAAAGCATCTTTAGGTTTTGGTACATATCGAATCGTTTTATCCAATCGCGTTGGTCTATGAATTACTAGCAACTCTAAATCTTGAGTCTTTCGTTGCATATCCGGTTCAACCATTCGCAATTTTGTATTCACTATATCCTCGTCCACATTACGGTTACTACTTTCAAGACTCCCTTCCCCAATTTCATTAGTTAACATTTTAGACCTCAACTAATGTAAAATTCAAGCAAAAATCTAGTCAAAGTTTCACTAATAATTATTATGAAAAATCTCCTATTCTTAGGGTATAGGCGTGTACCTTCAGATTATTAGTTTCATTATTGTATAACAAAACTTACAAAAATTGATCAATCCTGCTATATAGTTCGTTCGCCCCTTTTTGAAAGTTGTTAGTAAGATTCAAACAATGTTGAGTTTATAGTTTTTATGGAAACATAACTTTCATAATCAAAGCGTCAGACCTCTCTATTTTATTTTATTTTTTTTTTGCTACTTAAATTAGCATTGCCAATTTTTGAAAAAATTGCAAACCGGTTAGAATTTACCAGTGATAACACCTGTGGCAGTTTGATGTGCTAAATTATACCGTTTCCAATCAAAATAAAACCGAAGAGTGAACCAATAGATCACTTCGATAAGACTCAAGAGACTAAATCCCAAACAGAGACCCATAACTCCGCCCAAATTAGCTAAAAAAAACCAAAGATCAATTTGTGATAAAAAAGAAATAATTTTTTTTTCTTCTCATAATTATGAACCAAAACTACTTACATACAAAGTCTTCCCAAGTGAAGAGTTCATCTCTCTTATACTGAAGGATAGATGACTCTCTAAAAAAAATACGTAGAACAGAGATGGAGGCAGAGACATAGGCTATATCTTGAAGAAAAGTATGTTTTTCAGCAATAGCTTCACGAAGCATTTTTGTCATATTAGGTTCATGTTGATTAGGGAAAATTGCATTGGTTAGTGTAGCATCATATGATGTCTCGTTACAAGCGGGTAGACATACTTCAGTACAACTCTTATCCGCAACGTCATCTTCTAGCATTCGAGATTTAAATTTGAAAATTTTTCGTTCCACTGAAATATAAAAACCATGTGTTAATGTAATGTTATTGACATTAGTTACTCCCAGTCTAGTTACTAATTACTAATTACTATTTACTATTTACTAGTTACTATAGCCTGACTAATATAATTTATAAATTTATAGTCTAAAAGTTTGTCACTAGACTAGGGAGATTTCATGTTAACATGCTTACTCGTTCCCACTGTGTCCGTCTTGTTGTACAAAAGTTTTGTCTTCTGGAGTTTGTCTTCAAATTCAAAAGTATTCCAACAGGAAATTAGCCAATTGAAATAGAGTACCTCTTTAGCTACTAAATCTAGACCTTAGAGTACATCTAAACTAATGGCTTCTTCAAGGGATCTAAACTAAAAGTGCTATAGCTAAAAGTTTTTTTTGTTATTAAGCCTCAGCCACACCGAGCGTACGACTCTGATACTTTCGCTGATCACGACTTCTGCGTTATTTTACCTTCGTATTCAAATCAAAAAAAAAAAAAAAAAAAAAAAAAAAAAAAAAAAAAAAAAAAAAAAAATTTTTTTTAAAAAAAAAANCGAAAATGAAATTTAGTTACACTTCGGCTTATGTACCAGATAAATGAAAGTAGTCAAGAAACTTATCTTCGTCAATTCATCATGAGTATTTAGTTGATGACCACTTCTTCGAGTACCTCTCTGATTTTAACTGTGTTTAATCTTTAATGTAACAAAAACAAAAAAAAATTTAAAACGACAATTCTGCCGAAAAGAAAATTAAATTTTTCAATTCCATAAAATTATTTCTTGATACATGTAGAAATATTTTTCGTTTTAATTTTCGATGTGAGATAGAAAAAAAAAAGATTTTCGACACGAAAAAATATTCTTTTCCTGTCTTCTGTTCTACATAATAAAACAGAAGACAGGAAAAATTTCGATCTGCAAACAGTCGAATAGTACTTCTATTCGAGTGTTTGCAGATCGAAATTTCTTTACGACGCCAACGGTGTAGCTGGGGGCTTAAGTGTTACTTAACACATAAGGACTAAGAATTTTTTTGTGCCAAGGCTCTACGTGCGGCGTGAGTTCGTGTAATTGGTTGATAAATCTCTGCTGGATTTTATTTAAGTTAGGATTTAAACTTACCAATAGCTTTCCTCACGCAGTCCTTCATTTTAATGTAGGAGCAGACAGAAGTATTCCCTATAAAGTAGAGTTGAGTGATTAATAAGAAAAAATATTCAATCATTTTAGCAATTCGTTAACAATTATTGTTAATTGTTTCACGTATTTACGAGAAACTAGAAAATGATAAATTCCGAAAAATTCGAATTTTTTTTTTTACTAAATCTTGAATACTTTACTGTAAATGTTAAGTGTTGTTTACTAAAGTCTTTCGAATCAGAACCTTGACCTTTCACAATAATAGCACAACAATTGACCATTTTAATTGTTAATATTGCCAAAATGATAGTAGATTCACACATACCTGGAGAATAGTAAGGAATACACTGGCACTCATCATGGATGAACTGATTCTCACACTCTGAATATTAAAAACACAAAACGTTCGATGATCTGAACACTACAAGATCAGTTAAATTTGATAATTTTCTTAATTACTGATGACATTCAATCTTACCCACAACACATGAAGACCTTGAGTACTCTTTGTAATGTTGTAGAGGGAATTCATCAGTAAAATAACATCCTCTACGAATTGGATTGAATGATCGAAGGGCTTCGGTACTGTACGTATCTGTTCCAATGACACTCACCTGAAAAGTTCAGAGATTAAGATATCATGATCAAAATGGTTCCTTGTTAAAAATGAAATTTTTTTTCTAAATTTACTTGGTTTTCCATCCCTGGTCCTACAAGAAATCCTTTTTCACCAACAGATGGAAATTCTTCAGGATGGTGGACATAAACCTAAAGAAAAAAGAATAAAATATAATAAAAATCTCCTTAATCCATACACTTTCTCCATTTTCTCTTGAAAATCCATATAGAGAACTTTCTCCTTGAAATCTAAGAATTCTCAATGGGCTCTTTAGATACTTGAGACCAATTATTCTTCTTCTTTAGGACCTTAATGGACTCTCAAAGAGATACTATAGGCTTGGAAGAAAATCTTCTTTTATGGCTATTTTCTAACTCCTTCATTTCAATTTTATGGGTAGAAGACAATAATTTATAATGGATTTAAAAACCAGTTATGCTAAAACACTTTCACTGGAAATCCTACAGAAGTACATAGTCAATATCAATAAATTTTCAAGTTTCAATGTTTTTCAAAAAAATTTTATAATTTTTTATAAAAAAGAAACCTATCTATATATAAACTTAATGATAATAATAAAAATAGGGACGCTTTTAAAATGGGTAAGCCTTGAATAACTACTAGCAACGACCATTCTAGGGTGTAGACCTTTATTGCTTCTATTAGGGTGTAGCCCTTTATTACTGTACTATGCTTTCACGAATACCGAACCTAATCAGAGTGACAGGATGTCTTCAATTACAATTTTTTCCTAAAAATTTTCAGTGTCGTTTTTGTAAATTTTTATGTCAACTTCGTAACCTTGTTTGTAAAGTGAATTCGAAATTGTTTGATTTTTTTTTACTAACACCATACGACCCAAATTATGCAATTTTTTTTTCAAATTCAATTATTCCAATGAAGATTGGAACTAAAATCTTGACGATTAACTTACCCGAAGACCTTTGAAGGATTCCGTAGGAACTGTGTCACATCGTAGTGTATCGAGCAAAAGTGTGAGACCACGTGACCTCCCACTTCCAGCTGCTTTGTAAGGGTATTCTTCTGCAACTTTAATAATTGGTGGAAGAGGTGGAGCTTCAGCATTGAGTTTACAAATTCCAGGGTCAGTTCGACACTTGGAAATATACTTGCAAACCCCTGGATACATCTCATCGTCATATATTCTGGCGCATGTGTATGAATCCTGAGACCCCGTCGTACCATTATTCCCATCTGTTTCATCCATTACCGGCCCGTTTTTGTCTCTGAATCTAAAGATATACCAAAGTCATTCGATAATTTATGGATCACTTTGACCTATATAAGTAAATATGACCTGTCGGCATAATCCCAAACAGCTTTCTGTAGGTACTCATACTCCATTTCTTGTTTCAAAACTTCTGCATCACTTCGTCTACAATAAAAAATAAGATTTGGGTCTTTACCATACCATATGAGTTAGAATATAATCAAAGGATTTTAATTCATTTGAAATTTACGCTGTTTTCCTAATGGTTTTAGGTTCAACAGTGTTGAAACTACAACAATATCCAGTGTCTGTTAACACCAATTTGAAAAGGTTGGTACACGGCGCTGCCTGGAACGTTTTAAAGTGTTAAAAATTTATGAATAATTAAAGAGAAGTAAAAAAATTTTCTTTACATTACTTGATTNAGTAAAGAGAAGTAAAAAAAATTTTATTTACATTACTTGATTATTCCATCTGCAAGTGAGGAGATAGTCTTGGCATTTTGGAGCCACAAGTCGAAGGAGTTTCAAGGCTGTGTCAGGGCTTACTGGATTTTTATTTAACAGAGCCACATTGTCATCGTTGTTCCTTCCTTCAGGGTCAACGAGACTACTGATGATAGCTTTCATCTCCGAAAGAGTTTTACTATATACATAGTAATATAAAAAAAATTGTAAACTAAAAATTTCATAAATTAGAAAAGAAAACTTTATAAATTTCATCCATAAATAATCCATCAGCCACCACCAGAATTTCTAAAAGTTTATAACTTTCTTACTTGTATCTGCAACCTTGTATGATAAGTTTCTCATTAACAGCTTTATTAACGGTGCAAACGGTAACAGCAGGAAAAACTAAATTTGTCACAGGATAGTTTGTAGAAGCGACAGATGTGATGACAGGACTGTCAGCCCAACGTGTCCAAATCTTGAGTTATAAAGTTACGAATTATAAAATCTTTCACGTATAAGATGAAGTAAATCTTAAATTTAATTAAAAATATCAAATTATTCATTTTTACCTTGCTCATCATGTAAATTGCTGCACAAATACCAAAAATACACCAACAAATCCAGAAAATTCTGTGAAAAGTACAAAAATTAGAATAAAAATTCCAAAAAGTCCAAATTAATCGAGTGACCAGTGACCTTTCACAGAGGTTCCGTTTCTCTTCCATAATGTANTAGAAGCGACAGATGTGATGACAGGACTGTCAGCCCAACGTGTCCAAATCTTGAGTTATAAAGTTACGAATTATAAAATCTCTCACGTATAAGATGAAGTAAATCTTAAATTTAATTAAAAATATCAAATTATTCATTTTTACCTTGCTCATCATGTAAATTGCTGCACAAATACCAAAAATACACCAACAAATCCAGAAAATTCTGTGAAAAGTACAAAAATTAGAATAAAAATTCCAAAAAGTCCAAATTAATCGAGTGACCAGTGACCTTTCACAGAGGTTCCGTTTCTCTTCCATAATGTATCGATAACCTAATTTAAAAAAAATACGAATTTGAATTTACGCGCCAAAAAATTTGAATTGATAGATAAAGATTGTTACCGTGTAGAGTGGTAACCTCAGCGTATTTTTTAAACTCTGTGACACAAGTAGGGTACTCATCGTCAATACCAAGGTTTTTAAGGGTATGACATGAAAGTTCATGTCTATCATGAAGATTCTGGACACTATTTGTCTTACGAAATTTGAAACGACCTGACACCCTGATAGGTCGCCAAGGAGTAGGATTAGGACCTTTAAATTTGCTACCCTTTGATCGCCATTTTCTAAACCATGGAGAGCTCTTGAGAATTTCTTCCATTTTGATACATTCCAACGTAACGTACGTAAGTGACAAGAAAATATAAACTGACCTTTTTTTAGAACCTCTACTTCTGTAGGACTCCACACGAACCGGAAATTGAAAATAGAATTTCTAATGAGTAATCATCCCGGGACTCATGTCTCATGTCTCATGTCTCATGTGTAGTATCTTGTCATCTTCACTTTCAGGTCAAGCACTCATCATCATAATCAAGACAGGACTAATCACTTTCCTTACCCAAATTATCTCCAGTTATTGGACAGAGAGCTTGCTCAACTTACAAATGAAGTATCCGAAAGTATCAACTATCAAATTCAGGCAGATTTGTAAGAATAAGAATTATTCACTTCATTGGTTTTGGTTTCAGTTTCACTAATGCAGAGGGCGGATACTTACTTATCTACTTCTTTTTAGTACCTATTGTACCTACACATCTGAAACTTCGTATCTTTCCGATTCATGCAATTTGCGGAAGAATGGAATTCCCTTATAAACAAGTTATTTTAAGTATTTTTAGTTTTTAGTCATTAAAAATTACTTTNTGTAGTATCTTGTCATCTTCACTTTCAGGTCAAGGACTCGTCATCATAATCAAGACAGGACTAATCACTTTCCTTACCCAAATTATCTCCAGTTATTGGACAGAGAGCTTGCTCAACTTACAAATGAAGTATCCGAAAGTATCAACTATCAAATTCAGGCAGATTTGTAAGAATAAGAATTATTCACTTCATTGGTTTTGGTTTCAGTTTCACTAATGCAGAGGGCGGATACTTACTTATCTACTTCTTTTTAGTACCTATTGTACCTACACATCTGAAACTTCGTATCTTTCCGATTCATGCAATTTGCGGAAGAATGGAATTCCCTTATAAACAAGTTATTTTAAGTATTTTTAGTTTTTAGTCATTAAAAATTACTTTCGAAAGTATTTCCGAATTTTGAGTAATTGAAAAGTACATTGGCAAGTATTTTGGTAGATTAATACATGCCCCGTTCAATTTGCACGATATACGCTCTAAATTTGCTAGATTTTTAAAGATTATCATATAGACGTTGCGACGGTTTTGTCCGTCTGTCCTGTCTGCAGACAGGACTATAGTAGACAGACAGCTCCACCGACCCCTGACACTGACCAACCCACCAGCACCAGACCCACTGACGACCTCTCGACCTCTCACACCCAAGAAAAGGCACTATACAAAATAACGGACTGACGGACTGACAAACAAACTTTTATTTTAACAAAAAAAAACGTCTCTCAGGAGAAAGACCAAAAGAGATCCGAGCCGACCAACGGCTCAAACAATAATGACCAAATTTTCCCCTCATGCAATGCTCCTATTCCTTTGCAGGAGTATTGCATGAGGTACCGAACCAATCAAGAAATAACTTTTATCTTAAATTACCATGTCTGCAAGCACACATCTTGCAGACATGAATATTTTATAATTATTTTTATAAAATAACTCCGTCTCAACGTTAAAGATTATAGTATAGACGTCGGAGCCAATTAGTTCTTTAATGAAGATTGCGACGTTCAGACTTCTTTGTTATATCTTATAAAGTAGATTTTAATAAAAATGCTAAACGTATGTGTTGGATAATTTTAATAAAAAATCAACTAACTTTTATGCTACCATTATAAATTTAATTATAATTATTAATATTAGAACCTGAATTGATAAAGTGATTTGACGACAGAAATTTCTAACTGACCAATGTTAATTGATTGATTGATTGATTAGGTTTATTGCCGATCCTTTCAGGCTCACGTCCGCATGGATCGGTTAAAGATTTTATAGGAGTTAATCCCTACCCCTAAGCAGTGAAATAATTGTTGTTATTAAATCAGGAATTTCCTTTCTCTAAAGCTGGATCCAGAGTCCGTGACTTTCCCTTTCCTTGCCCATGCCTTCAAGAAATATCTCGATCCAAACTTTCTCCTTTCCTACCCACCACGTTACCAGGGGGATCTTATAAGTACGAGATATGAAAACAAAACATCCATAGTTTCCTTTCTCACTTCTTTTCCTTGATCTTGCCTTGCTCAATATGAAGTAGAACCGAGTCCTACTTCTGTAAGAGCAAAGGCGAGGGAAAACAGCTTTAGCTCGCAAATTAGACTGGATTCACAACGATCAACTAGTCCATTGAAAATAGTGCACATTTACTGAATCTTCTATCTTTATCTTCACATGACGTAAGAGTATACATATTTTTTAATTTCTTGTTTTAATATATTTACCACCTTTCAAGATTTTAGGTAAAAGGATTCACGATCCAAAGTTACTCACTTCAAATTAGAAAAATGACGAGGTGAGAAAGGAAAGGGAAAGTCAAGGCCACAAATAAAGGGAACGTTTGGATGCCATTATGAGATGACTTGAGCACTTCATGGTGACAGAAAGGNGAGATGACTTGAGCACTTCATGGTGACAGAAAGGAAAGGTAAAGGCAACTCTAGTCCAAGCTTAAGTATGCCCTAGCGATTTCTAAGATCTGAGGAGCTATGGATTTCGGATTGAGCAACTTNAGAAAAATGACGAGGTGAGAAAGGAAAGGGAAAGTCAAGGCCACAAATAAAGGGAACGTTTGGATGCCATTATGGGATGACTTGAGCACTTCATGGTGACAGAAAGGAAAGGTAAAGGCAATTCTAGTCCAAGCTTAAGTATGCCCTAGCGATTTCTAAGATCTGAGGAGCTATGGATTTCGGATTGAGCAACTTTAAGTCACGAAATCTCTTTGAATACAATTTTNTTAAGTCACGAAATCTCTTTGAATACAATTTTATGGTCCAGAAAGTTATGGATTTCGTGCTTCGGTTCAACTTCTAAATCAATATCGAGTTGGATTTGTTAGAACGATGAATTTGGTATCGATTAAAATCTGAGTTCCGATTTTAACTTCTATTTGACTAGGCAAGTTACATACATTACATGTTAAATTTGATGCTTTGTCTTAGAATAATTCTAAAGTTTTAATTAATACCTCGCCATGACATCATGTGACGCCATACTCGACATGTCGCTGCAAAATATTCCTCTAAACCAAACCTGTTGATTTTATTTTATGTCCATAGCAACCATAATTATTTGAATTCCGAAATCAAACTTTAAATTTTAACATTTTCAATTGGCAACTTCAATTATTTTTAATAATTGGTCTCATCATTTCAAGGAAGACAAATTGTTTAATAATATGTACCTTTTTTAAGTAATTTTAAATCGAACTTGATAAATTACCTCACTTGTAATTTTCTATAATATTAATCCTTAGTATACTGCTGAAATTCTTAACTACTATGTTTACTTTAAAACAATGAGTTATTTACTTTCACGTGACTTAATAAGCACTCAACTCCCTAACAGTTGTTGTGAAATGTTCAACTCCATACTAAAGACGGATGACGTTTCTGAAAATGTGCTACTGACTAATATTTTAGAGGACACCTACTTTATCAGAAACTGNACGTTTCTGAAAATGTGCTACTGACTAATATTTTAGAGGACACCTACTTTATCAGAAACTGTAATTTCCTACTAACAATAGTTTTCAATGCATTGAGCATTATAACGGATTGTGTTAGAGTTAATCCCTATCCGCAAGCAGTGAAATAATTGTTNGTTTTCAATGCATTGAGCATTATAACGGATTGTGTTAGAGTTAATCCCTATCCGCAAGCAGTGAAATAATTGTTGTTATTAAATCAGGAATTTTTTTTCTTTACGTATGCCCTAGCGATTTTTAGGATCTGAAGAGCTATGGATTTCGGATTGAGCAACGTTAAGTCGTGAATTCGCTTTAAATTAAATTTCACGGTCCAGAATGTCATGAATTTTGAGTTTGGGTTAAACTTCTTATATCAATATCGAGTATGAATTTTTAGTGCGATGAATTTGGTATCGATTGAAATCTGAGTTCCGATCTTAATTTCTATTGGACTATGTAAGTTACATACATTACATCTTAAATTTGATGTTTTGTCTTAGAATAATCCTAAAGTTTTTAATTAATACCTCGCGATGACATCATGTGACGCCATACTTGACATATCGCTACAAAATATTCCCCTAAACCAAACCTGTTATTTTATTTTATGTCCATAGCAACCATAATTATTTGAATTNTCGCTACAAAATATTCCCCTAAACCAAACCTGTTATTTTATTTTATGTCCATAGCAACCATAATTATTTGAATTTCAAATTCAAACTTTAAATTTGAATATTTTCAACTGGCAACTTCAATTAAATTGGTCTCATCATTTCAAAGAAGAAAAATTGTCTAATAATATGCACGTTTGTAAGTAATTTTAAATCGAATTTGATAAATTACCTCACTTGCAATTTTTTATAATATTAACGTCTGTTTCAAAACGGAAGACAATTTGTTTATCCCATTTCAAGAGCCTTTACTATGAGAATATCCACAACTTAGCGAAAACCGCGGAATAATTGATTTAAATAATTTCACAATTTACTCCAACTCACATACGTGTTTGCAACAACTAGGCCACTATATTAAATACAGTGGTCTGAGTTTCATGTCAACCTCTAGGGACATGCACAACGGTTGACATNAACTAGGCCATTATATTAAATACAGTGGTCTGAGTTTCATGTCAACCTCTAGGGACATGCACAACGGTTGACATATTGCGAAGTTGACATTACGCGATAGAGTCAACTCAAACTGATAATTAAATTTTGTTGCTAAAATTCAAACTTANATTGCGAAGTTGACATTACGCGATAGAGTCAACTCAAACTGATAATTAAATTTTGTTGCTAAAATTCAAACTTATGAATAATAGACTTTAAAGACAATTCAGTTCTTTTCTGCATTTTGGTTGCCAATTTAGTTCGTTGTTTATTCATTGGATTCAAAGTAAAATGGCAAAATGAAGAAGTAATCGTAAACTAAGATAATGTTTCTCTCACTCTGTCTACTTTTCAATTTTTCAACTTCAAGATTAACGCAAAATTTGACTTTATTGTCTCTTCCACCTGTTTGGGTTAAAATATTATGTTGACATAATGCAAAGTTTGACATTAAGGAAAATGACATAAGCAAAGTTTTTAACATGTTTAACCATGGAGATTGTCAGAGAAAAGTCAACCGATTGACTGTGCCAAAAGTGACAGTAGCGGGTGTTGACATAGAACTCAGACAACTGTACTTACTTTGTAGTTAAGACGTCGAAATTTCTCGANTGACAGTAGCGGGTGTTGACATAGAACTCAGACAACTGTACTTACTTTGTAGTTAAGACGTCGAAATTTCTCGAACGGAACGCTTCAAAGTATTCCTTCACATTATTGATTGCTTCCTTTTCTTCCTTAGATTTCATNCTCGAACGGAACGCTTCAAAGTATTCCTTCACATTATTGATTGCTTCCTTTTCTTCCTTAGATTTCATGATTATAATTATTAATAATTAATAATAATTATAATTATTCAAAAAATATACGCCTGATGCAAACTTCCTCTTTTAGCTCCTTTCGTTGGAGAATTCTCATAGCAATTCTTATGCAAACGAAATATTTTGATTTAAACTTTCTCCTAACNCTTTCGTTGGAGAATTCTCATAGCAATTCTTATGCAAACGAAATATTTTGATTTAAACTTTCTCCTAACGTCACTTAGACGTTTGTCTTACAAGCTGCAAAGAAAAGTTTTTCTCTAGCAAAAACATCTAAACTATATTTTTTCNTCACTTAGACGTTTGTCTTACAAGCTGCAAAGAAAAGTTTTTCTCTAGCAAAAACATCTAAACTATATTTTTTCGTTCTTTATCGTTCTCCAAGCGTCCGCACCCAAAAGTAGAACTTTTTCAACTTTTTATCGGCGAACGCAAAGTTGCTGAGAACTACAGAAAACATCTTTGATATCAAAGATGTTTTCTGTAGATTTCTCATAGCAACCTTGGTCGAACGGTAGGANACTACAGAAAACATCTTTGATATCAAAGATGTTTTCTGTAGATTTCTCATAGCAACCTTGGTCGAACGGTAGGAGTAAGTAAATATTAAAAATTGAATCTAAACTTTTACTGGAGGAATGACCCATAAATGAAGAAAGAAAATAATTTCTCCGACGACTAAGGAAAAGTTTAAATTCAGGTAAAGTTGAAGACAACTACAATTCGAAAAAATATTCGCTTGCCAACACAATGAGAAAGTTTGCATCAGGCGTTAGTATACTGCTGNACAACTACAATTCGAAAAAATATTCGCTTGCCAACACAATGAGAAAGTTTGCATCAGGCGTTAGTATACTGCTGAAATTCTTAACTACTGTTTACTTTAAAACAATGCGTATTTACTTTTACGTGAATTAATAAGCAGCACTCAACTCCATAACAGTTGTTGTGAAATGTTCAACTCCATANCGTATTTACTTTTACGTGAATTAATAAGCAGCACTCAACTCCATAACAGTTGTTGTGAAATGTTCAACTCCATAGTAAAGACGGATGACGTTTCTGAAAATGTGCTACTGACTAATATTTTAGAGGACACCTACTTTATCAGAAACTGNACAACTACAATTCGAAAAAATATTCGCTTGCCAACACAATGAGAAAGTTTGCATCAGGCGTTAGTATACTGCTGCAATTCTTAACTACTGTTTACTTTAAAACAATGAGTATTTACTTTTACGTGAATTAATAAGCAGCACTCAACTCCATAACAGTTGTTGTGAAATGTTCAACTCCATAGTAAAGACGGATGACGTTTCTGAAAATGTGCTACTGACTAATAATTTAGAGGACACCTACTTTATCAGAAACTGTAATTTCCTACTAACAATAGTTTTCAATGCATTGAGCATTATAACGGATTGTGTTAGAGTTAATCCCTATCCGCAAGCAGTGAAATAANACAATAGTTTTCAATGCATTGAGCATTATAACGGATTGTGTTAGAGTTAATCCCTATCCGCTAGCAGTGAAATAATTGTTGTTATTAAATCCGGAATTTTTTTTCTTTACGTATGCCCTAGCGATTTTTAGGATCTGAAGAGCTATGGATTTCGGATTGAGCAACGTTAAGTCGTGAATTCGCTTTAAATTAAATTTCACGGTCCAGAATGTCATGAATTTTGAGTTTGGGTTAAACTTCTTATATCAATATCGAGTATGAATTTTTAGTGCGATGAATTTGGTATCGATTGAAATCTGAGTTCCGATCTTAATTTCTATTGGACTATGTAAGTTACATACATTACATCTTAAATTTGATGTTTTGTCTTAGAATAATCCTAAAGTTTTTAATTAATACCTCGCGATGACATCATGTGACGCCATACTTGACATATCGCTACAAAATATTCCCCTAAACCAAACCTGTTATTTTATTTTATGTCCATAGCAACCATAATTATTTGAATTCCAAAATCAAACTTGTCGTGGGAAAACATATGTTCCTAAAATACTGGACGTCCAACCCATATCACTCGCCTTCATCAGGCTTACACCGTTCCAGATTATATTAAAGGTAGAAGAGAATTATATAACCAAGGTGATTTAGCGAGAATAAAACGAAATTTGGAAGGGGATAGAAAAGGCATAATTACCTTATATCAGCGACGCTAACACTAGAAGAAGCGTCATTTGCATCCTTCTATGCACGCGAAACTTCCAAACACATTATGACTTCATAAGTTTGAAGATTACAAATTCAACCCGCTTCCCAATCGTTACGCAACTATTTAAAAAAAAATCGTACCAACATGCTAAATTAATTACGAATATTTCTATCACAACTTCTCCAACCATAAAGAACCACTTCAAGGTGACACAATAAATCATTTTAAATGACTGGACCACGCGATCACAATTACTCCAACGGAAACGAGATCAGTCATCACCATTAACCTAGCTAACCTACACCATTTCCAAAATTTACCAAAATTGGAACTGCCGAACAACAATGTTGGAGGATACACGCTATTAACTATAATTTCCTTGTACTTAGATTTTCTTAATGAATTTCGCATAAGGATATGTGATATGAACGAATTTAATCCCTCCAATATATCATTCAATTATTTAGTATTATTAATTAATGAACTTTATTTTACCCGTTTCCAGTATTTTCTGACATTTTAGAATTACAAGTTTTCCGCTGACTTCTTCAATCTAATCCCTTTGTAATCTCTGGTTCATGGCTAGGGCAAAAACTGACTACTTACTTAAGTTTAGCTAGATGAGCGAATAACCGAGTCTACAATTTGCAGGGTTTTTTTTCAAATTATAGGAAATAAATTGCGCCAAACACACTATGGAGCGCATTATTGTTTTAAAAATACATTACGCATAGAATAGCATGTTGAGTAAAGACTTTGCTTGATACGAGCATGCAGGAATTTTGACTTCCAACAAAGAAGACGTCAAACAGTGGCTGACAATGTCTTAGACTCGCCTTTTGTTTCCTGACGTTTTCCCGTTAAAAAAATACAGCTCCAAATTTCTACCGGCATAGGCATCTTGTAATTTACTTGCGTAGTTGTAGGGTACTTGAAACAATCTTATTTAGTGATTATGAAGTTATTGATGCCATTAGGGAGATTGAAATTCTAGGTCCCCGACCTAATCCTGGACCTAATTCGTGAGTTTTCTCTTTAGGTTCTGGTTCGGTCGGAGACCTAAAAGTAGTGGGTTTAAATTCTACGTAATGACATCACGAAAATATCAGGAGGGAAATTTTTCGTAATTGAATTCTCTCAACTGAAGCATTCGTGAGACATCTATCCAGAATTCAGACTTGGAATCAGGATCAAATTCAGTTTAAATTTTTAGTCAAAATGAACAAGGATATCCTTTCCGTGTTACAAAATTTAAACGACGGAGATCTGGAGGACGTCATTCTCATAACATATTCTGAAGAAAGCAAAATTTTAAAATTGCCAAAATTTCAATTTAACTTAGAAGCTTTAGACGACGAATACTGCCGTCTGAATTTTCGATTTCGAAAGTTAGACTTATTACGGCTTAAAACCTACCTAACAACCCACTAAACATAAATACTAACCAACTTTTAGTCATGCTAGTTAGTTAGTGTTAGTGAGTTGGGATAGATTATTTTGAGCCCCCTTTGGTTCAATCCAACCGCACAGGCCACTCAAACCTATCAAGTCTTCTATGCTGATGCCCTGAGTAATTAAATTCAATTACATAGTAATAAAATTAGCCAGAGTCAAGTTACTTGCTTTCGGACCCCCAACACCGGTCAGCAAAATCCGACACTCGGAACTAGTCGCTAAACCTTACAGTGTAGTTTCCTCATATATACTGCTAATGCCACTTATATCTACAGCCCCCAGAGGAACACTGTACTTCGTTTTGTCTAACGGACAGACTTTATAAGGGAACTGCAGTGTAACATTTTCTTTCTGATTCCCAAAAGTCGAATTTTAGTGCCAGGTGTTGGGGTTCAGAATCGGGTATCTTGACCATGGCATTTAAACGAGTAGTATTAAATTTAGTATTTTAGACGACTTACGAAAATCGCACAATTTTCCAACAGCTGATGCCGGTACAGCACTGGGATTGATGGAATGATGTTTAGTAGTGCTGTGAGTAACTACTTTTAACAATTAAAAACTAAAATTAAGTTAATTTTAATGAAAAAAGTCGAATAATTCTAGGACCTAATTCAGGACTTAAAAAGAGAGCAAATTAGGTCGAGAATTAGGTGCTGGAGGAGAACGTAAACTTAAACCCAAAGAGAAAGTCGTGTCACGTGGTCAAATTGGATACCAATTTCAAAATTAGGTCCAGGTTTAGGTCGGGGACCTAGAATTTCAATCTCCCTATGTGTACCGTTTGGGTGCTCCGTAGTTTCAGTTGATAATTTCTTGTTAAATTTTTTTATTTGGATGATAGTTGACTGACTTGAGTTCAATTGAATCTTTGTTATAACTTTGCAATTTTCATGAAAATAAAATCATTTCCAGGTATGTTCGTCTCGTCACTCTTAAATCAATACGACATTAGGTTAAAACCCAGCACGTCATGGAAAGTACGTTTCAATTTTAGTAATACCTTCAACTAAGTTAATTGTCTCTCTCCTTTATCAATCGCATTTAACACAAAATGTACAAAGTGATTTTTATTGTAGTGATTCTGGTTTGTCTACACGGTATTATCTCCACAACAGAAACAACGGAACCTGAAAAAGTTAACTGGAATCAAAAAACTTTTGGAAAAGATTATTATGCTTTAACCGTGTATGAAAGCGAAGATAAGGCAAGTCAAACCATTGTATTCAGTGAAAAGTTCAATCTCATGTGTTGCTAATACAGACCTTATATGGGATTTCATGACTTTGTGAAATTANTATTCAGTGAAAAGTTCAATCTCATGTGTTGCTAATACAGACCTTATATGGGATTTCATGACTTTGTGAAATTATAACGTATCGGTTAAGATTATAAACAAGGAATATAAGTCATGGCTTATAATCTTTCATTTTAGGACCGACAAAANTAACGTATCGGTTAAGATTATAAACAAGGAATATAAGTCATGGCTTATAATCTTTCATTTTAGGACCGACAAAACGGATTGTGCATATGAATTATAATATCGTAGTTATTAATTTATGGATTAAATATTTTATAGAGGGATCAAGGGATACTGAGACTTAGGATTTTAAATTTAAAATTTTTTTAATGGAAGTTAATGGAAGTCATTCCTCATGCTTCTTTTGAATGTGAAAGCATTAAATAAACATACAGAATCAGAATAAATAGAGAAAACAGAAAAATTTGGTTTTCAAATTCCGCCATGAAAAGTTTTTTCTTTTTTTGAAAATATCAAATTACTTCTAGAATACTAGTAAGGAATTATTCTCTTCAAACTAAAGTTAGGCTCAACTCCCGATGAATTGGAAATTCGTAACGGTGAACATTAAGCTTTAATGTTGTGTGTTTGCTTATTATAACTTATTTTCTTATTCGTTCTAACACAATCAAAGATATTCATTTTCAATAGGCATTAACAGTAATGGCTCCGTTCTTNAACTTTAATGTTGTGTGTTTGCTTATTATAACTATTTTCTTATTCGTTCTAACACAATCAAAGATATTCATTTTCAATAGGCATTAACAGTAATGGCTCCGTTCTTATTTATGACAAATATTCTAATTAGAATCTCAACATATAGTACGAGTAAGAATCAAACTTGGTCCGTGACAGAATCCATCATTCTTGAAATCACGTCAATTTTTTACAACTTTTAGCCATATTATTTAATTTTACAATATTTACCTATTGATGAGGATTGTGTTCTTTGTATTATTTATTCTTGTGTACTTTTGAATAGTACACTCTAAAAATTGATCAACTTAATGTAACAAAGCATTGGGCACGATGCAACTGCAAACTCTACTACATGAAAGAATGGACCAACACAGAGTGAGTAATAAGCAACTCCCAATCAATCATCATTTCTGATATATGCCTTTATAACTTCACAGAAACTTGATTGGTGTAGTTATCCGTGAAAAGGATTGCAAGAAAACAAGTGACGAAATAATAAACATATTAAACAAGACGGAATACGTACTGAAAATTTACAAATACAAAAAAAATAGCATAATACTACCAAAGGNCCAATCAATCATCATTTCTGATATATGCCTTTATAACTTCACAGAAACTTGATTGGTGTAGTTATCCGTGAAAAGGATTGCAAGAAAACAAGTGACGAAATAATAAACATATTAAACAAGACGGAATACGTACTGAAAATTTACAAATACAAAAAAAATAGCATAATACTACCAAAGGCTAATTCCTCAAAGTGGGAAACACTAACATGCGTTCCTGAACGTCCGTATGAATTTCTGGATGAGTCTAGGCGACTCTCTTTGGTACTTGTTTCGTTTACAATCTCTCCTGATCTAGCTGATATATGGAGACCATCAATCTCACAAGAGATACGTGAGTAAATCTTACAGAGGACCCTAAATAACTTTCACAGAAAATAATTATTTAGAATAAATAATTAATAAATTATTTAAGAAACCCAACATTTAATTTATCTGCTTAACCCGTCCAAGGCCCAAGATTCCCATTTGGGACTTTTCGCTGTTTGAACGCTCGGAACTTGAGCAGTTGGAGAGCTAGCAGGTCAAGCGACCATCTATGCCTGAACCAACTTTTTTCCAGGAGGTGAGAAAATTTCCAGCTTCATTGACCGAATGGATTCGAACTGGCAGTGAAACCTAATCTTAAAACCGTCATTTTAACGCATTTTTTGAGTACTTCACCTTTTTTGTCCCAGATAGTCCCATCTGGGATTCAATCAAAGTGGACCTTAGAGTCCCTTCTGGGACATGCCAATTGCCTAATGTACCAATACAGCCACACTTGCAACTACGCTCTAATGGATTTCGATTTCGAATTCGGATAATACCTATAGTTGAATATCGATTTGGTTTTCTAATGGAATATTATTCTCCAAGATTACCAGTTTGTTCTGAGGTAGATTTAGTGACTCTGATGCGGCAGCCATCTTTGAATATCAGAGAGCCTGGCAATTGCTATTAATCGAAAATTCACAATACTCTCCCCTCCACTACTTCGTCCATCAGAATTAAGATTTGAAGAGGTATTGTTTATTTCGTTATTTGTATAAATTACCTATGGTAACGATCATTTCCCACAAAAACCCAACAGCTACCGCGGATTTTTTCCATTGTTAATTAATTATTTAGAAAATAAAAAATTATATAAATAGTGCAAATATTTGAATATATCAAATTATCTGTTCCCGAGTCCTCGTTGGACGGGGGATGCGGGAACCCACGTAAAGGCTGTGGTAAACTACGGGAGGGCTGCGGGAACCCACGTGAGAGCTGCGGGAATTTACGGAAGGGCTGCGGGAATTTACGGGAGGGCTGCGGGAATTTACGGTCGGGCTGCGGGAAACTACGGGAGGGTTGCGGGAACCCACTGGATGGCTGCGGAAATTCACGGGAAGGCTGCGAAAACCCACGGGAGAGCTGCTGGAAACTACGGGAGGACTGCGGAAATTCACGGCAGGGCTGCAGGAATTCATTTTCATTTGAACCTATTTTGAATTTATTTGAATTTATGTTCATGAAGTTGGATAANCAGGGCTGCAGGAATTCATTTTCATTTGAACCTATTTTGAATTTATTTGAATTTATGTTCATGAAGTTGGATAAACAAAACTTGCTTTTAACTAAAAATTATTGTTTACCTGATACTTATGACTTGGAGTAAAATAAAATAATGGCTAAGATGAACGTTATCCGGCGAATGAACAGCGGAATGTATTCTTGTATCATTGAAAGAAGGTATTTTCATTTATTATGAGGTAAACTAAACTAAATTGCCTTGTTATCATCAAAATTTCTTTTTCTTAAACTTAACCCCCATTACAGTGCCGGTCGTTATAACTTACCTAACGTTATACCTTTACACTAACTTTGATGACCTCTGGAGGCCAAACGTGGAACCAAATCTTGTTGACCCCAATTTCAACATTGGTCAGGACGTAAATGTCTAGCGTTGTGCAAAGTTTCAGTCCAATCGGAGAAAATTTTAGGGAAACCATTTGTTAACTTTGATGACCTCTGGAGGCCGAACATGCAGGGGAATCTTGTTGACCGACATTTCGACATTGGTCATGGGTATAACCTACGTATACCCATGGAAAAAGAACTAAGTAATCATAATTTTTGACTGAGAGTAACATTTTATGAAAATGTACCAAGAAATTATTTTCAGCGATTGAACAGTAAGAAAAAGACTTGTTGAAAGACGACTACAAAATTTGCCAATTTTGTGGTACAAAGTTTTGATACGCTTTTATATCTTGTTTATCGATTTTTAAGTTCCAAATTTTCACACATTTGGCTTTTGTTTCAATTATTTAATTAAAATTTTAAGTTACTTATCAAAAATAAAAAAGAATAATTGGTAATTTTTTTATACTTTTTTATCAGTATTTCAGCAAATTTTGACAAGTTTTTAAGTAAGTAAACCGCTGTTTTTAAGAAAGTATATATCCGCCCTCTGCTAATAAATAAATTTAGCAAAATTTTGTCAGAAAATTAACAAAAACTAACATAAATTGTTGAAAAAATAACAAACTTTTGAAGAATTTTCTACCACATTGGATTAGTTCCAATAATTACTAATTACAATATGAAATGAACGATGACTGAAATTGAGTTCAAATAATCACATCAATCAGACTCATAATTCAAAAATAGGTAACTTATTTTAATAATGAAATGATTCAAATTGCAATTTGATAAAAATGACCTTCAAAGAGTTTAGGTTTCACAGGTATTTTAGATATTATTATTTTTGTAGGATAAAAATTTCAAAATTTTTCAACAAGTTATAATTATTAAGAAAGAAGTAGAAAAACATAATAATTAACTACTAATTGAGAAGGATAAAATCAATTAACAGTAAATAACTGTTTCGAGACTAATTTTCATAGAGAAACAAGCACNACTAATTGAGAAGGATAAAATCAATTAACAGTAAATAACTGTTTCGAGACTAATTTTCATAGAGAAACAAGCACCTCTATGATCTAAACTTCATAATATACATAATTGTCAAGATACTTGAGCTAATTGAATACTTTTTTTTGCAATATGGAATATGTTAAAAATGAATAAATAATAATAATTTTCGTTAATTTTGTTATTAATTAACAAATAATTATTCATATTGCGTGTGTCATTTATTGGATGAAGATCACTTTTAGATTAGTAGTGGATTTAAAAGGTTTCTTTAGGTAAGGAAGGTTGAAGGTCACAATGGGTAAAAAAAAGAAGAAGAAGAGAGATTGATCCCATGGATTGTTGCTACCGTTGTCTTGATAATTGCGGAATGAATTTAATAACAATAATTGTTCAAAGTCTCTTAGGTTCATACTTTTGTGACAATTGATTGAGGACACGTTGACTATCGATACATCGAAGACATCGAATATATGTTCGTACTTCTACTTCGTTTCGTGGGGTTGGTGGGGGCAGTGCTAGATCAAAAGAGGTGTAAAAAAAAATATTTTTTTATAAATTTTTTTAATTTTTCAAGTATGGATGGGTTAGTACTCTGTGACTTACCCATAGGTCTGCTCCTGGCATGCTTCATCGTACGTATGGTCTGAGCGAGCATATGCATTTTTTCAAAATTAACCAAACCATCGACATAAGTTTTATTTCCTTCATGAGTAAAGGTCATGTCCTTGAGGATAAGTGGCATAAATGGGATGAGAGGTGGTGCCATCTTATTTACTGCCATTCGATAAGGTCGATGATTTCGAGATGGATCGATGAGAGCTTCAAATTCTGCAAATATTTTCCGAGATTTGGACGGGAGACGTTCCCAGGTTTGACTCATTCGACTAACAGCTACATTCCCAAGACCCATCACAATGGCGAAGAAGGCGNCCCAAGACCCATCACAATGGCGAAGAAGGCGTTGATATTCTGGTATTCTTTACAACTGGAACAACATAACAAGTGGTAAGATTATCAATTACTTATAGTCACTTGACTCATCATTTATCAATGACTCATAGTCACTTGATTCATCCATCATTCATCAATGACTCCATTTTTTTTTACACTTTAGCTTACTAAGCTGCTAGTTTGAGGAATTTCCTAATGAGCGTAACTCGTTTGCTCATGTTAGTAGTGAGGCAGATCTCGGTGGCAACCCAATATTGAATTTCATTAAATCTTCTTAGGAAGACGTCTAAATTAGAGGTAATTTTCCGAAAGTGATGTCTCCCGAAGGTGTTGTAGATCAGCTCGTACTAAAACCACCATAAAATGAGTATAGTATGTTAACTAATGAAGATAAGCTTATAGAAGACTATTATAATTTTCTTATAACCTCATGAACACATTTGAATAAGCTCCAATCGAGCATTGTCATATGGAAGGCAAGCTCTCGAGTGGAGAACATCTCAAGGTCAGAGTCTGTACCTTCCGTTGGCCTCTCTTGCTCTGGTAGACACGTCTGTAACAATGGATTCCAAAGTGAGAAACTTTATCCTTTTGTTCTAAAAGTTGAACTTTTGTCTTACAAGAGCATCTAAGTGGTCCTTGAGGGAAATGAAGATCCTACCGTTGAGACTTAGTGAAGTTGGAATGCTCACGTCACCGTCTTTGAACACGATTTTCTCTCCTAATTTACACAAGAGAAGATAAAAAATTTTAACCAATATTTTTTTTTTTTTTTTTTGTTTAATTTTGTTAGTTTTACCTGAAGATTTGAGTTCCACGAGTATCAAGTCGTCATGTTTGAGACCTAATTTATCAGCTGCAACGTGCTTGAGCGTCTCAACTGTCGTTGAAAGTGGAAACCTGAGGGTACAGTAAGTATGGTCTGCACAGTAGACACGGAAGATAACTATAAGAAGAAAAAGAAGAAGAAGAAAGTTTGTGATTATACTCCCATAACTTTCAGCTTTCTTGACAGTTGGGTCTGATTTATGTTCAAGAGGGTCTGCTAATGAGAGTCCTTCGGTTGAAAATTGAAGTTTTTTAGAGCAGAAATTTAAAAGTTTCTCACTGTCATCTGAAGGTCTCATGATACACCGTCTATCCAATGGACTTTCGTTGTTTTCATCTCCTACTCCAAGTGTTGTTGACGGAGCACCAAAAAGACTGATTGGTTGACCTGATGGAGGTAACTTCCATTTTTGTCCTTGAGTTGCAGCTTTCTCTTCCACATAAGCTCTTCGCATGTCCATTACCTGGAGCTATGATTTTAAAAAATGATAAAACCTTGTTTTAATTTTGTAGAATGGAGAAAGTTTAAATTTTTACCATGAGGTTGACTTCATCTCGTAGAGTTCCAAATGTATTGCTCTCTTTTTGGACTTCGTCAAAGAGTTCCTAAGGGACAAATCAGGATAAGAATATCAACGAACTGGGTTACATCGTGACACTTTAGAAACAACACCCTTGAGACCAATTAGTCATAATTCACACGATATAAAACAAAATTAAGTAACACATGCAGAGTGAATCGACAAGGAGGGTTTCGTGTCATGAGTACTTAAGAGCATTTTGTTTTCTCACTAAATGGTCTGGAACTTTCACTTTTAAACACGTTAAGTACACAATATAATAGCTCCTACTTCTTAAACCCTAATAATTCACCGAAAAACCTTGATTTATGAATTTTGTTACCAAAAACTTTTAACTTAACAAAACCACAGTGTTTTCTGAAAAAAAATTTTTTTTCAATATGGTTTAGTAGATGGCTAAAATACACTGCGTTTCATCTAGGTGCATAAGAGTCGTGTTTGGAAGGAAAGGAATCAAGAAAAATAGAATATTTCACGGAATACAATAATTTTTTTACATAATTTGCATAATATTCTTTTGGTTGCAGTAAACCATTAATAGCGGAATTTTTCACGAAATTATACTTTCGCGCTTATTTAGTTTTCACGCTTATTTAACTTTCATTTTTGTTTGTAATTTGCGCTTATTTAATTTCACGCTTTATTTGGCTTTCGCGTTTACTGTTTACTGGTTTTATTATTATTTGACCCTCGTCATTTTTTTTTTTCAAATTCGCGCTTATTAATTTTGTGATTTTTTTTAAGTTTTTACGCTTATTTAACTTTCATTTTTGTTTGTAATTTGCGCATATATTTAATTTCGCGCNTTGTAATTTGCGCATATATTTAATTTATTTGGCTTTTTCGTTAATAGTTTACTGTTTTAGTTCTTATTTGACCTTCGTGATTTTTTTTTTAATTCGCGCTTATTAATTTTGTAATTTTTTTTTGTACTTTGCCCCTAATTAACAATCCCATTAATTTCACGTTTTCCTTTCATGCTCATTTACTTTGTCAAAGTTGTTGTACTTTTCAACAGACAACAAAATTTCGCCACCTCATTGAGGCGCATCAACAATTTGTGTATCTAAAGCAATCTAACGCGCAGTTTTCTATTTGAAGTGCCTTAAAAAAAAATTTTTTTTTTGTGTAGAAAATACAAACTTAAATCATTTATACAACCTGAAACGTAATGTAAAAAAAAAAACTCGAATTAATGTATTTTCTTTTCCTTTCTTGAAATTGNAAAAATTTTTTTTTTGTGTAGAAAATACAAACTTAAATCATTTATACAACCTGAAACGTAATGTAAAAAAAAAAAACTCGAATTAATGTATTTTCTTTTCCTTTCTTGAAATTGTTGACGAAGAAAGTGAAAAAAGGGAAAACGGATGTAATATTCCCTAGCGTGTCTATCACCTGTCTCCTCAGATGTCAGAAGGGCTAGGTTAATTGGAATTCTCTAGAAAGTTTAGCCTATTTCCAAGACATAACCATAGTTTCTGAATTGTGTTTCTCTAAAGCCCTGAGGCGATTCGGTTGTAATTGAAAACCGAGTTTGTTGGAATTGGATAAAGAGCCCTAGGGACTTGGTCTATTAGACAAGTACTACTACTATCTAGAAGAAAAAAAAAAGATACGTTTTTATTTAATTTTTTTTTTACCTGAAGGAATGAATGCGTGACCTGTTCGTCCAATACAGGGTCTCCTATGGTGGTAACCCAACGATGAACAAATTGGACAACTCGTCGTTTACAAGCGAGTAAGAACTCACGATCTTGACATGACGACTCAATCCGACAAGTACGAGTAAAATGGTTAAGGAAAATAAAATTTCAAGTAAAAAAATAATACAAAATTTTCATACATAATATGCTCTTTTACATAGAGGGTTAAATGTGTTTGTTTTCACTATCGGAGAAATTTTTCCTTTCTTTTTAACTTTTTTTTTTCTTCCAGTAGAGTGGAGAAAGTTGATAATCAAAAACTTTAAACACTCTGTGCTAAGTTTACTACTAGAATATTTTTTTTTTCTCTTTTAACTTTTTCCGCTCATGTTTTTTTTTAGGGGAAGGGGGGAAATTGGGTATTAAGGATCCTTTGTGGAGTAAGGAAGAGGTTCTGAGCTACCTGCGGAGATAGAAGTCTCTGGAGTTTTTGGCATAATGAGACTCTCATAATTAAATCCACTTTCTCTTGCTTTCACCAAATGAGCTTCATTCAGGCGAGAAAGCGGGACTTTGGATTTACATGAGCGCTCATCATTCGCTTTCCATTCACCAGACTTTCTCTATTCGCAAAGGCTCTAATTTTGAATACAATTCTCAAGCGAGGGAGTCCCAATAGCCTCCAACCAAGCCTCAGACTTATACTTAGGAAAAAAAAAAAAAATTTTTTTCTCTATAAAAAGTAGTCCACGGCAAACTTTCTCCATTGTTCCACTATGTATTTGGAATTTAAAAAGAAAGTTATCGTCACAATTGAATTAGAGTGAAATTACGCGTTTTTCTTTAGTGAAAGTAGAGGATAAGTTACATTATTATGTAACAGGGTTTGAAACTTGATTCTATCATGGATTAAAATCAATGATTTAAATCCAAAAAAAAAAAAAATTTTTTTTTGATACAATTTTTGATACAATAATAATTGAATACTTTAAATAATTTTGTGGAAAATGTCTTTGTCGTGGTTTTGGGCATATATCTTTGTATGGTGACCACCTAGAGGGCTTGGGCCTAGCTCATTTGATTCACCATCAAATTTCAAATAGGAATCACTTATCATTTACCAATTTAAATGACTCTTTATCAACTTATATCGAGATGAGTAGGGAACTTGTTAATAAACAAACAGATACATATAGTTATAAGATCAAGGTTCATGGATATTGTGTATAGTCTCCATGGACCCTGAGTCTGGATAAGATTACTTCATTTTATTTCCCAGGGCGTATCCCTAGAGTTTTGATATACTCGAAATCAAATAAATCGAAATTTAAGCACTTCCAAATAAATCGAAATTTAAAGACTTGAAAATAAATCGAAATTTGAAAAATGCAGCTGGGTGTCTCTGATTTCGAATCAAGAGCTTTGTTGGCTAGCAACTGTAAAAATTTTACATTTGAAATCACACTAGATAAACTGTTTGATTTTGGTCGGGTGTTGATTCAAAAAAAAAATAAAAATTTTTTTTAGTATGAAATAAATTTTCTAATAATTTTTTAAAGTGTGACATAACCTTATCGACTTACTTTGTTTCTGTTGTCAATGAAATCTTGAAATATACAATATTTTTCACCTTTTTTGCCTTTTTCATTATTTTTCGCCTTTTTTGCCTTTTTCATTATTTTTTTTTACTTTTNATATTTTTCACCTTTTTTGCCTTTTTCATTATTTTTCGCCTTTTTTGCCTTTTTCATTATTTTTTTTTACTTTTTTGTTTGCCTTTTCTTCTCTTTTAAGTCATTCATCCTCACATGCATTTTTTTCTTTGCGTATTATCACGATAAAAAAAAATTTGGTATTTATATTGAAATTTTTTCATATAAATCGACAATTTTTTTTCAACCGTAAAAATTGAAANAAAAAAAATTTGGTATTTATATTGAAATTTTTTCATATAAATCGACAATTTTTTTTCAACCGTAAAAATTGAAAATTTTTTTTTTTCGTGTATTAGAAATCGAAATAGTTTCAAACCCTGCTACGTCAAGGGGATTTTAAAATATNAAAATTTTTTTTTTTCGTGTATTAGAAATCGAAATAGTTTCAAACCCTGCTACGTCAAGGGGATTTTAAAATATTCTCGATTCTTTTTCTCTCTCTCACTTCTAATACTTCCTCGTTAATATTTTCGCTCACGAAAGCCCACACTAATACCGTGACGATTAATAATATTTTTGAAAATTTTGTTGAAATTTTGATAAAAAAAAATGTGTATGATGAGGATATTGTCTAGTTAGCTCAGAGAGTAGCTGATGAATGGGCATAAAGGTGATGTGTGTAAAAAGAAAGTTGTCTAAAAAGAGGTCTTCGCCTACTCCAGTAGTTTTTTTGTCTGATTCGTAAGAAGACTTGTCTCTTCCATCAAGTCGAGTCTCTAAGAGATGTTCCAACATCTTCCCTGGACTTCCTGCCATTACCGAGTACCTAAAAAAAATATATAACTTTTATATACTATTTTTCAATTTTTTTTTCTATCAAAAAACTAACTGAAGCATTGACCCATTGTTAAAAGGCAAACTTTCACCGTTTTCAAAAATATCATAGATGAGTGAACTTGAAGAAGTCAATATAAGTGAAATCTTGTTACATTCTTGTCCAAATAAAAATTCCAAACTAGTAGAAGAGTACAGTCTAGCTCCAAGCATACATTCATATCATTTCGACAAGTTCTGCCAAAATAATAATAATAATAAGAATAATATACTTTTGCAAAAGAAAAATATATTTTTTTTGTATGTAGTTACTAGAATAAAATTCAAAAAAAAAAAAAATAATATTATTATTTTTTTTTTGGGATTCGGAGACAACTACTAGACCGTACAGAATTGGCTCAATTTGTCCCTGAGTTCTAAAATCTCTTTGTCACTTTGAATATACTAGAAAAATTTATAGTTAGTATTTCTAGTTTTTTTTTTTTTTTTCAATATACACTTGACATGGTGGTTAGAGGGTTAACTAAAAGTCCTTGTCAAAAAAATTTTTTATAGTCGACTTACTTGAAATGTGAAAAGGGATTTGTATTTGATGCAGATATTTTTTCAAGAACAAGAACATCTTGTCCATGTTCCTTGAGTCTCACTGTATTGGCTTCAACATCCCTAAGGATTCGATTAAAGTCTTCCTTATCCACACGAAGAAAGTGACAATTGTCCTCTCGAAGGACAATTGTCGCCGCTCTACGAAAAAACGAAAAAATACAGTGATTTCTATCAAGTCTCATGTTGAAAATTGAACTGAGTCATTTTTTTGGGTGAAAGTTAGTAGAGAAAGTACTTCCGATGAGGGGAAAGTTATGAAATAAAAGGAAATCCCGATGACTTTCTTCCAAATCTATGAATATACAGAGTGTTTTAAGTTTTTTTTTACATACTGTAGAAAATTTTTTTATGTCGTAGTCGTAGACATTTTGTGGTAAAAGTTGACACACATGTCAACTCAAGCCATGTCACTACGGCATAAAAAAAAATAAATTTCAAAATTTGATAAATTAATTTGATAAATTTTAAATTTCAATAAACTTTGTTCGCTCAATCGACTCTTAGCTCGTAACTATGTACTTTGATCAAAGTCACTTTTTGTAAATTTCTCATAGCAACCTTGAGTACGACTTTGACAGCCTTTTGAAAAAGTGGAGAAAGTCAATACACAAAAACTTGAACTAATCTGTACAAAACTCATTTTGAAGTTTNCGAATACGACCAAGGTTGCTATGAGAAATTTACAAAAAGCGACTTTGATCAAAGTCGATTTTTGTAAATTTCTCATAGCAACCTTGAGTACGACTTTGAGAGCCTTTTGAAAAAGTGGAGAAAGTCAATACACAAAAACTTGAACTAATCTGTACAAAACTCATTTTGAAGTTTCCATATCAAAAAATTATTGCCCTTTCGATTATTCAGTTGTTGTTTTTTTTGTCAATTTAATTATTATTAGAAATAAAGTAAGTATCAAAGAAATATAGACGCAGACTCAAAAGGACAATAATTTCAAAGAATGGACATGGTTTCTGATTAAGTGGGCCAGAGCGTCTGAAGGGACTTATTGATCAAAATCCTATTGAGCCAAATCAGCAGACCATCAAAAAAACACCAAAAACTATTCACTTTCTCTAGTAAAAAGGAAACAAAAGAAAAAGTTTTTTTAGTTTTAGTTTTAGTTTTTTTTTTTTTACCTCGGGGCATCGTTGACGAGTGCTAACTTTCCAAAGTCATCTCCTTCGTACAGTGAAGTCACTGTCCCTTTACCCCGAATCTACAGAACCAATCAGAACCCACTCGACTAGAATCACTCAACGAATCCAACCAAAATCCAAAAAAAAAAAATAAAAAAAATAAATTACCACGACATTTACACTCCCTTTGAGAATGATGAACCAGCTTTTCCCTTCGTCTCCTTGATGGAACACTACAGAATCAACACACACACAAAAAAAATGTACATAAAGTGAAAGCCATCTTATGTAACTTTACACACTTTTGATAAATTATGTTCCGTTAGAAAGGATCCATTGAGTCCATTTTTTTCTCTACCAATTGAATCACTTTTAGAGTGGTTCTGCACAAAAAAAAAAAAAAAAAAAAAAAAAAAAAAAATTGGCTAGTGCATTGTTATGTAATAAGAGATTCATGAACAAAAAAAAAAGAGGACTGTGACAACATCGATCCATCAAGGGTGAACTCTTCTGAATCAGTTACTAACGTAGTATGTGCCTTGAAAATTTATAATCTAAATTGTAAATTTTTTTGATCTTTATATGTACTATTTTGTCAAAATTAATAACAACCGAAGCGCAAAGCATACTTCCGATTTCCATCCGTATGCCTAACATATTGTTTCCGTATAGTTCACTTTATAAAAAATAAATATACAATAGTCGTACTCGTACTCGTACTTCGTGGTTCGTATAATTCCTTCCAAATTGAAAGAAAAAAAAGTTAACTTTTTGATAAAAATTTCAATATTTTTTACATAATATAAAAATTTTCAAAAAAAATTTTTTTTTTTTTTTGTTTTAATTTTGTTCTTACGGACAGTTCCAGAAGCAGGATGTGCTTCAAATACAATGACCCCAGCAAGTTCTCTTTTGACTGAATTTGATAGATGGGCAAGTGCCTTGATATGAAGAAGTTCTTCATAGATCATCTCAAGGTCATCTGTCGTCCGCTCATAGGACGGTTTTCGGAGTATAAGGCGCATGATGGCATCAGGAGCCCTTTGAGCCAAATTACCTAAAATTTCAGAACATTTTGTATCTGCTTCTCTTTCGTCGTCAGGACTCGGTAGTCCTCGACTCCAATTCCGACTGCTTGAATGTTCACTTTCGGCATCAATCGTAAAACGATAGAAAATATACTTGTCACGGAACGGATACTCTTGAGTCTATATAAATTATTATAATCATAATTAAAATCAGTTCTTATCATAATTGAAATCAGTCTCAACTCTCAAGTAAACTCACAGTCTACCACATAATACAATAATAATTATAATTATAATTTACTTAATTTTTTTTTTCTTCAAAATTTTGAGAATTTTTTAATTAAAAAAAAAAAGTTAAAATACATACCACATGCTGGATAACACTTTCTTCTAAAAGACTCTGCCACATGCCAGTGGCTTGATGTCTAGATTTGACAATCCCACTGGCACTCCCGATAGCCAATAGCCAATCTAAAAAAAAAAAAAGAGAAAAAAAAATTTTTTTTTTTGAAAAGTTAAGAAATTTCAAAATTTTGAAATAACTAATAAGACTTATAAAATAACTAATAGTGTCCATTGGTCAAAATTTTTCATAAAAAAACAAAAAGAAATATACAAACTCACCGACCATTTCTGCACCAACGAGGCAACGGCGATATGTGCGTGATTGCTGTCGCCTGTCTCTCACAAGTCCTGGACTTCGGGTCAAAATGAGTGTGCGCAGAATCCGTCCTGCACGAGACATCTCTGGAGATGGCACCTATAAAACAAAAACAATCATTATTTTCAAGTTCAAATCTACTACTACCCTAAAACCTCACGGATAGGTCGCGGCTTATACTTTGAAATTGAGCGCCAAAATGTTGGATGCGACTTATACACGAGTGCGGCCAATCTGATACTACACTACAACAAACACCTCACAGCTACGCTGTTCAAATTTGAAAATCGCTCAGCAAAGAAAGTAAATTTTTACTATAGAATAACTTAGAATAGAATTTTTCCCATATCTAAAAAAAAATAAATGTAGACTTTTGGCTCATTTTAGTTGATAAAAATATTGTTTTAAGAGAAAATCTTTCCAAATTATTAGGGGTTATGTCAAAATTAACTTCGTTGGTAAGAAATATCTGTTGATCTGAAGAGCTTGGAACGGATGTTATTTATGTGTCTAACCTCAGAAACCAACCTGAGTACCTTTACTGATGAGTATAATTACACTGAAAGATGTGTGCAAAGATGGTGAAACAATTCAACCACGATCCAATCCGCCGTGCTCTGTCGCATGACTTTTAATGGCAATTATTTTGGAATTAGTCAAACAATTAACAAAAAGTGGTTATAAAATATGATTCTCTGAATCCCTTTAAACGAACTCCACTGTAATTTAAATTTAGCTAGGAATGAGATCCCTATTAACCCAAACACTCTGAATTACTCCAACATTGATCTAACTTTTTATGAAAAAAAAAAAAATTTTTATAAGTAGTAACTATCGAGTATCGACATCAATACCAACAGACTTCTAATACAATTGGTAAATTTAATTTTTGCATTCCAACTATCATAACTACGGTGCTTTGGTACAAAAACTAGTGCGACCTTTCTGCGGGTGCGGCCTTTCTGCTAAATGAAAACACCCATCAAAAAAGTGCGACTTATACGCGGGTGCGGCTTTTCCGCAATGTTTTAGGGTAATTTTTCTACAGTGCACGACGGTTATAAGAGCAACCCTCCGTCGCCTGGAAATGCTGCTCTTATAACCGTTTGTTCTTACAACCGTTGTAAGAGCAGGATGTTCTTATAAAAAGTATATGGCAAAAAAAAATTTTTTTTTTTCAACATTTATAAAAAGAAAATCTATATAGATCTTAAATAAAGTTATCAACTGTAACTATCGTCGACAATTTCGTCAAAAATTGCAATTGTTTAATTCTTATTTAAAGTTTTGTAAAGATTTTACAAGAACGACATTTCAACTGAAATGATTTCAAGTGGTAGTTTTATAAATTGAAGATGTAAAAAGATAATTTTTGTTTGAGATTTGACTTTTGCTCTTATATCCAACTCCCGCTTCAAAAATTACCCAGTAAAAGGTAGTTCTTATAACCGTTTTGCTCTTATATAGGTTGTTCTTATAAGGCGTTAATGTCCCATGCTAAATGCATTAGAGCAAACCAAACCCGCAAAACTCTGCTCTTATAACCCGAATGTTCTTATAAAGAATGCTCTTTTAAACGTCGTGCACTGTATTTAAAAAAAAATGGCAACTACACTTACAGTTGTGATAGGTAGTGATGGATTTGGTTCATCTGGCAGCGGTTTTTTCGGTTTGTCTTGAATACTTTTGAGGTTGAGGTGATTCCGTGTTCGTTGACTCTCAAGTGCTAGAAAAAAAATCAAAAACAAAACAAAATCATTTTTTTGACATGCAAGGTCAAAAACAAAGCTTTTCTTTAAGTAAAAAGGTCAATAATAATAGTAAATAAAAAAAACCTGTGACAATATTTCGAATATAAGTTTTTCTAACACGACCANATAACAAATAAAATCATTTTTTTGACATGCAAGGTCAAAAACAAAGCTTTTCTTTAAGTGAAAAGGTCAATAATAATAGTAAATAAAAAAAACCTGTGACAATATTTCGAATATAAGTTTTTCTAACACGACCACAACAGACGCAAACACCACCCATGGCGTAAGCTAAGTCAATATTGAAGAAAAAAAAATCCACCTTCTGCTTTAATTTTAATAACTTCCACTGGCTTTTGGTTTTTTGTTTGGCTCTTATTGGCTCTAGTGTCAGTGGATTTGACCAGATTCCATCGGATCAGGTTCCTATTATTTACTACAAAAAACCGCCTCCAGAGTCCACCTCAAATAACTGATCTCTCACAATCCATTCCAACAAAAAAAAAAAATCCCACATCTGGAGTTATATAACGGAAATGAACCAGAGAAAAAGTAAAAGAGACAAAAGCCGAAAACCAACTTTTTTTTTTTAAATCCAACTTATTTAAGTCTAAAGAGAAAGTATTCTTTCCGGTAGAAAATTTTTCACTTTGTNACTACAAAAAACCGCCTCCAGAGTCCACCTCAAATAACTGATCTCTCACAATCCATTCCAACAAAAAAAAAAAAAAATCCCACATCTGGAGTTATATAACGGAAATGAACCAGAGAAAAAGTAAAAGAGACAAAAGCCGAAAACCAACTTTTTTTTTTAAATCCAACTTATTTAAGTCTAAAGAGAAAGTATTCTTTCCGGTAGAAAATTTTTCACTTTGTCTCTGTCCAATTGGAGTTGATTCCATTTCTTTTGTCTCCTGCCAAAACCAGTAGTTACTTAGGATTTCAGAGCTTCCCGCTTCATTAAATTCAACTTAAATTATTCTAGACTCGTTTACAAGTGCTTAAAGTTGTAGCTTTGAAATCATTCAACCAAACCACAGTTTTACGTTCAAAACCAAAACAAAAAATAAAGTGATTTTAGAAAATGGTTTTATCCACTTTCATCAAACTCTCATAGTAAACTTTCATCAAAAAAAAAAGTGTGGGAAATTTAAAATTTATTTTTACGAATCAAAATCAAATATCTGAGGAGCCAAAATCTACTTCCTTTCTAATTCAACGAATCAGTTTGATGATTCAGTGCGGTAATTCTGCATCGATTCTGGGAACACTACCAAAAGAAAAACATCTAAAAGAAATATTTTACCTGTAGTTTATCACCGAAAGAACCCAAAAGCATAAAAGACATAAAAAGCGTATTGAAACTTCCCACCGTGAAACGCTGTCCCATTTCCGGCTCAAGTGAATACATGGCTTTTGGAATGTCTATTAGCGAAAAAAAAAATAAAGCATAAAAAGCATAATGACTTTAGAAAAGGTATAATCATACATTTAAAGCATATTTTAAAAACGAGATATATAGTTCTGTTGAGGAGGGAAGAACTCGACCAGTTTGCAAAGAGATAGAGATATTTGAACAAAAGGAACAGTTCAAGAGCAGTGGCGCATCAGTGTTAAAAAGGATTTTGAGTAACGTTTCAATGAGTTGAAAAAGTAAAAAAAAAACTACTGCATTCGTTTCTAATACATTTTACATTCGTTTCTGTCAAAAATTTTAACACTGGTCGCTAGTGAAATTTAAATAAAAAAATTTCAAAAGTAAGCATACCATCTAATAAGCGATTAAAAGCATAAAGAGCATAATTAAAAAACTTAAAAGCATAATCAATTTTGATAAAGCATAAATTGGGTTCTTTGCTTTATTACCATTTACAGTTGAAAACTTATCCTTATCAATTCAATTAATTTTGCAAAAAAAAAAAAAAAAAAAAAAAAAAAAAAAAAATTTTTTTTCCCCTTTTCTAGTCTCTCCTGTGCTNAAACTTTATAAAAAAAAACGGTAACGCTGCAAATATAATTTAAACTAATACTGTATTACACAGGAATCAAGAAATTATTAATATTTTCTTGATATGGAATATAATTTATTATTTAAATAACAAAAGTTGTCCTTTTAAGGAACAATTCTTTAATGGTTTAAAGGGTCTATAAAGAATCTCATGAGACTGAGACTGAGACTGTGAGAGTTAAATTAAGTAATACTTTGTTATACAAATCCAAGTAATACATAAGTCTTAATTTTCAAAACCTATTATGTTATTATTTAATTATTAGTTTTATTATTTGGTTGTTGAAGGGTTATAAGAGAGTTAAGTCTTATTTTATAGGGGTTGTGAGGAATTGTTGATTTTCTATTGGAGAAAGGGCGTAGGTCTTTGTAAAGAGGATTTACGGCTGACGGAATTGATTCGACTCGTATCTTTTTGGATCACGAAAGACTCTGGGTTATAGAGAGAAAGTGGTGTTAGAGAAAGGACTTTTTAGAGAAAACCAAGAAAATTTAATTGAATAACGTTTCATTTGTTGGAAATAGAAAATGAACAAGACATGTAAGTAGTACATAACAAAAAGTTTTTTTTTTTTTTTTTTTTTATAGGATGTAGGTTTTTGTTGAATAATTGATTAGGTGGACAAAAGGACCTAAAGAATGGGCCTTTAGTACCAACTAAAGTCTCAAGAAAAGGAAATGAATTTTTTACTATTTTTTTTCCTCTCCCCTTTCTATTTCATCTCCTTCACTGGATCAAATTCCGTCGCCTTCCATTTCCTTTTTTTTTTACATTTCCCAGGGAGATAGTGACGGAGATAGGAAACCTACGCCTTTCTCAAAGGAGAAAGTTAACAAAAAAACAGTCGTCGGATAAACAATTTTTTTTGTCAAAAACTTAAAAAAAAAATTTTTTTTTGTCAAAAACTTAAAATTTTTTTTTTTTTTTTTTTTTTTTTTGAAATAATTTATTGGCAATATTCAAAAAATTGAGGTATTTAAAAAGTGAAAATTGAGCTTTTTTGATTGTTAATTATTTATGTTAGTCAACATTTTTTTTATTTGGTTTCCTAGAGTTAAACTTTAGTGATAAGTTAATTATGATGATAATAATATTCATAATGATGTTTCCTTTTCGCACTCATATTTTTGCAATTTCTAATTATGTCATTTTTATCTTTATACCCAAGGTTGCATATGAGAAATTTTGACGTCTTTTGATATCAAAGATTTTTTTTTTTTGTAAATTTCTCATATAAACCTTGTTTAGTTAGACCAATGAACGCATGCGCTACTACCAATAATCATGTGAATATGATGGAATTTACGCGCACAATTTCAATTTACACACGACGGTTATCTCAATTTACACGCAAAAGTGAAGATTTGAGAAATTCTAGATCTGGATTTAGTTTTTTATTAAATCAACATTAATTGTAATCTAAACCCTACGAAATTCCCACAATTTTCAAAATTTCCCACTTAATTTATAACCGGTACTTTTTTATTTTCCTAATGCAAATATAAAAAAAAATTAATATTAATAACCTATTTCAAATTCACAAAAATTTATAACTCCACTCCATTCTTTACATTTGAAATTTTTTTTTATCAAAAATCTGAATTTGAAAACACTTTCACGTGAGTTAAAAATGTATAAGATTAGGAATTTAAAAGATTGAAAAATTAAAAATTTTATGCGAATTAGAAATAGAGGCAATTCCCAAGTTTGTCAGGAAAAGAATACCTGTAGTAAAACTACTTACTATTAAATAAGTTTAAAAATTATGTTTAACCAATACCAAAATTATACACAATAGGAATTAAAAATTTTAAGATTCCACCTTATGTTTTTATCTGTGTAAAGAAAAAGTCCAATTTTCTCAAAAGACAACGACAAAAAAAAAAAAAAAAAAAAAATTTTCGGAATTGGGAAATAAGAACCGGATCATAAATCACAATTCCACTTTAAAAAAACGCTGTACCTTCTCACCAGATGTTATTCCTAAAGTGTCTTATACCAAAAAAGGTACCAAAAAAAGTATTAAAAAAATTTTTTTTTTTAAAGTTTTTGTGACTTACTACTTTTAAGTTTGGAGTGTCCAAGGAGGTCTTCCATCATCTCCTTATTTTTCTGTAAAGTAAAGATGAGAAATGTTTTAGAAGCGTCGGAACGAAAGGCATGACTCAAATAACCCATACGAATTTCGTATCGTTCTTTTTTAAAACGGAAACGATTTGGTTGTGGGGTTAAAGAATTCCCGCTAATTTTTCCAAGATCAAGTTCAACCATCCCTACTCAAATTATTTCAATTAAACTTAAAAACTTTAAACTTCAATCTTCCTACACACAATTTCACCCCCAAAAAAAAAAATATTTTGTATTTTCTGTTGCTTCTGAAGTACACTGGTTCATGTCTCAAAGTAAAATGTACTCAGAATCCTCATCTTCTGGTTTCTGGTTTACATCTATCTTCAAACTCCCCAACAACACTTTACACATTGAATGTGATGAAAAAAAAAAAAAAAAAATTTGTTTTTTGAGAGGTACATGACGTACTCTAAGACTAAAAGAGTACTAAATACACCAGTAGATACAAAAGACAAAATACAAACAAGAATTTTTGTTTGTATTGACCGATAAGATGAAATTAATCTGTCGGATTTCGGAAGGAAGCAAGAGATACAAGGTAACAGGTAGCAGCGTTTAGCAATTTTTTTTTTAACTTAATTGATTCATTCTTTATATTATCAAACTAAGTCCAAATTAGACAAAATTTCAAACAATTTTCAACAACTATTACTCAAAATTAGCAAAAATTATTCTACCTTAAGACGTAATTTTTCATTTCTAATGAAAAAAAAATTACGTCATGTCAAAATATAAGAATGAGATGTAACAAATTTTATTTATTAACTCTGTAGCGACTGTCGAGTGATTCACTGTCACACTCTGAGTATGGAAATGGCCTTATAAAATTTCAACTTTTGGATATTTCTTTATAAAAACACAATTATATATATATATATATATTTTAATAATATATATACCGTTAGTTTATAATTTTTATACTGTGAGTTCTGTGTTATTTATTATTAGTATTATTAAGATTCGTTCGTGTTTTTTATCATTACCAATCATAATCATAACCATAATCAATAACTTATTAACAATAACATCTCGATTATATTAGGTTATACAAAATATATCGTGTTACAAAATAACACTAATAAATAATAAACTCTCGTGTTTTGGTACATAATTATTATAAACTAGAGTTTAATTTATTATAAAAAAGACTACACCAGCTTCTATATAGCACGCAAGATTCTTCAATTTTTATTTTTAATTGGTAACCCAATTGAAATGGTTAGAGAATTTTTGCTTACAATTAAGAACACCAGGATCTTCCAAAAATGCACTCAGCAAAAATCATTAGATTACAGTACTGTCAAATTTTTTAGACGCACCAAAATTCAAAAATGGGCAAACCGCAAAGACAAAAAAAATAATAATAATAAAAAAAAAACAAGTTTTTAATATGAAAACCCAAAAATGGCAAAATATAAAAGTGTGCACACCCAAGAAAAGAAATTTTTTTAAATAGATACACCCATGGGTGGCAAAAAAAAAATCAAAAAATGATGGAAATACGGAATACCCAAGTACATCAAATTTTAAAAATGAAAGAAGAGGAAAGGGAGCATACTTTCATATTTTGGTGCTTTTGTGTTAGCCGTTTTTGTTTCACATTTTTTCATTTTCATCCATTTTTGTAGTAATCAATTTTGAATGAAATGCGGTCGAAAATGAATAATTCAGAACGAAAATTGAAAGAGTTGAATAAATACAAGACTTATCACTTAATCCTTTTCAACTCTATCTCTCTTGTTGTTACTCACTTTACTCAAAGTAGTTACTTTTTGAGATACTCATCACTACATCACATCACAACAAAAAGGAAAAATTAATAAAACCTCCCAAATTAAAAAAAAAACATTCTTAATTCTAATTCTTAATAAATTTTCCAGTTACATTAGTGACATCAGAGTCACTAATAAATTGTTTGTTGTCACATCATTTTATAAAGCGAATCCACAACAAACAATCTATTATTCTCTATAAACCCTGACTGACAGCTTTACAAAATTTCAACTTAACGATTTTCTCAAGGTTACTAACAAAAAACCAACAGTAAGTTTATCAATATTTAAAAGCTTTTTCTTCTCCCTATCAAATCTTGGATTTACTACTAAAATTTACAAATAATTTTCAAAAAATTATAATTTATAATATATAAACAATAACCCTATAATTTCAAAATTTAAATTTTTTTTTTCCACCCTACGACAACACAAGGGTTAAAAATTGAAAATCCTCTCTATAAAACAAGCTATGATTGTTTTAAGTGGACAAATTAAATAGTAATTGTAATAGTTAAATAGAGGCGTGGGCGGAAGTGTACTCCCTTACTCTCCCATCAGCCATGACCATGACATTCACTCTAATTTCAATTGTTTTAATTGAAACAACTTTGTCTAGTTTTAGTTTTTTTGAATTAAATACCCTAACATTATATGTGGTAATAATAGTAAACAAAAAAAAAACTTTGTTATATTTTTTTTTTCAAAAAAAAAAAATCACCAAAAGTAAAAAAAGAAAGAAAATTAGTTGACTAAAGCCTTAATTAGGTCATAAACCAAAAAAAAATAGTCAATTTATTATGTAAAATTGACACAAAAAAAAAGTCGGAATAATTTGGTTGGCTAACTTCACTTCCCTTATATCATTATAGTTTTTGTGTATTAACTCACTTTTACGCATCTCAATGAAAGAGTATAAAATAATATCCCAATCAGCCTGTATATTATATACAGGGTGTTCAAAATAAAACGTTACTGAAGAAAGTAGCTTTCACTCAGAAACATTTGAGACATCCTTTTAGCTGGCGCTAAAGTCATAAAAGTGGAGGGAGTGTAGCCAGCATCAGTATTATAAACATACCCAAACATTTAGGCTCAGGTCTATAAAACTACGACAACGTATCAAAGCCAATTACAATTACTCTCCAAATGTAATCGATTAAACATTACAGTAATTGGTTGCTTGTAATTATAATTGTGTAATTGACAATCACCTAATTACGTAACTGTGTTATTGACAATCACACAATTACGTAATTGTTCAAACTATATATCCATACTTTTTTGATAAACATTCAGGCCGACAGTTTTGCCTGCCCAAGTCGCCGTTAATCTCGGTTGCTCCCTAACTGCCAAAGTGAAGTTATTTGAAAAAAAAATAATTGAAGAAGAAAATTTGTTAATTATTAAATTTATAAATTTAATAAATAAGAATTTAAAGTGATGGAAAGTCTATACGGTTAAGCTCACAGATCACAAGGACAACAATGTTTTTGCAAAATCCATCCAGCTCTTGCACGTCTTGTAAGTCCCTTACAACCGAATCAGCATTTTTGTTTTACTGAATATCTAAAATATCTTTCTTAGACGCGAAACTTCATTTCATTGAACCAATGTCATAATCTTATTTTGTAAAAGGTGGAAGTCACTTATTGGTATCTGTATTACACGTACTTATTTATATTTTATGTTGGGTTTGTTTGATTTTTTTATAGTTTTTATTTTGTACTTAAATGTAAGACAACTTCACCCAACTGCCACAGATAGTGTAATTTGCTGGATTCAATCAATTTTGGTGAAAGTCGGAGAAAATCAGTAACGTTTTATTTTAAACACCCTGTATCTAGAAAAAAAAATTTTTTTTTGTTTTATAAAATAATAATTACTTCTATTGATCTTTGATTTGGTTCAGGTCAGCCCAAAAAAAAAATCTTAAAAATCTTAGGAATTTATGAAGATCCACATATTTTGTTATAGTGATGACGGGTTATTGGTTCCTCACAAAAATGATCTTCAGTTCCTGTAATNAAAGATCCACATATTTTGTTATAGTGATGACGGGTTATTGGTTCCTCACAAAAATGATCTTCAGTTCCTGTAATTCTCTTGCCAAACGACCTCATTCCTATTAAATCAACACGCAATCACCATTACTAACAAAAACTCACTGAAAACCTAACTAAAAGAACTTTATGACCACCAAATCATTATTTGCAAAAAAGATTTTTTTTNCAAAAACTCACTGAAAACCTAACTAAAAGAACTTTATGACCACCAAATCATTATTTGCAAAAAAGATTTTTTTTCTCCTACATCAGCAATTGAACTATCCGCTCGATATTATTTTACGAAGAACCGGTTCTTATAGTCGTAGTACACTCTGCTTCTGTCAAACAGAGATAACCCACTACTATGTAGTATGTAGTAGAAACTTATTTTTTTTTTATGGATGAAACATCACTTTTTTTTTTCTTTCTCTCACTGTGTCCATGAATCCTGGACATTATATGATGGTGAAAGTAGAGTGAAAGGCTTTAAGTCTCTAGAGAGATAGACATCGAATAACTCATTTCCGCAGAAGAAAAAAAAAAGTGTGGAGAGCCTCTGGTCACCCAGTGGTAGAAAAAAAAATACGAAAAACAGACAATAAATTTTTTTTTCCAGGGTTAAAAATAACCGGTTTTCTCTCAAATATTATACAAAGTTGTTAATTTAGTCATTACTTTCCTAAATTTTTTTTTAATTTCAAGGGTATTAAATTTCTAAAAAAAACTGCAAATTAAAAAATTTAATTTTTTTTTTTTTTTTTCCAAATCAAATTAATTTTCAAAAAAGTGATTATTCACCAGAGAAGTATGAAGTCTACAGAGTAATAGTATTCTTATGTTGTAAATTCATTCCTTTACTAATTCCAACTAATAACTCTCATTGATGAATGTTTAAATTATGATACTAAATTCATAAATTTATTTTATATATTTTTTTCAACTAAAAATAGAAAAAAAAAATGTCATTTAGAGATGTGGAATGAGTTACGAAATTCAGTGCCAAAAACGCATATGATGCTGGTAAAGTGCCAAAAGTTCACCGACTTTTTTTTTGTCAAATATTTTCGTTTTTTTTTTCTTCTTCTACTCATAGAAGTCAACCAATGTTAAAATAGAGTAAATTTTTATTTTATTTTTACTTTTCAGTATTATCGACAATATCCGGCAGATTAAAACAGTTTTACTTCTCAAATTGATGATTGATTTATTACTATGAATAAGACAAAAGTCAAACATTGACATTTTTTTACTCCTACAAAATTTTTATGGAATATTTCATAATTCAAGAAAAAAATTTTTTTTTTGTTGGAAGTTTCAATAATTTTTGTCAAATATTAGTACCAAATGAAAAATTACGCCACTTTTATACTTAAATGTAGTAACAATTAATAAAGTTTTGCAAAATTTGTCTTTGTAATCATGTTCCAAAAAATCCTATTTTATGTAAACAATAAAAATAAACATAAAAAATCGTAGAATTAGATTTTTATTTTACTACTATACAATTGTCTTGATTTTTATATTTCCACTGTAAGAAATTAAACAAAAAATTCTATGAAATCCAAAAATAATTTATTAGACTATTGATTTATCCATATTTTTTTTTTAATTTTTTTTTTAATTTTCATCCCTTTTAAATGAATTAGTGATGTAATTTTTTATCCATAATATTTTGTGTCTATAAATTTATTTTCTCGATTTATCGATTTGTTTAAAACTATCCCAAATCTTAAAACTATCCATTTTTGTGCAAAGTCTTAAAGCCTTAAGAGCTTTTAATCATTTAATCCACCTAAGCAACGCTAGCGCAATCAACTTTAACTTCATCCTATTGGATAAAAATAAAAATCCAAAAAAATCAATGACTTTTACCCTTGGATAGTGCTGCTATATAACTCACAGTCCTATTACATAAAAAATAAAAATCCAAACAAAAATATTAATTTTTACCCTTGGATAATATTTTTGATTTTTATCCTTAGATAAAANGTGCTGCTATATAACTCACAGTCCTATAACATAAAAATAAAAATCCAAACAAAAATATTAATTTTTACCCTTGGATAATATTTTTGATTTTTATCCTTAGATAAAATACAAATTTTTACTCTTGGATAAAATAAAGGATTTTACCCTTGGATGAAATAAAGGTTTTTACTCTTGCATAACATATTGATTTTTACCTTTGGATAAAATATTGATTTTTACCCTTGGATAAAATATTGATTTTTACCCATGGATAAATTAATGATTTTTACCCTTCATAAAATATTGGTTTTTACTCTTGTATAAAATATTGATTTTTACCTTTGGATAAAATATTAGTTTTTACCCTTGCTTAAAATATTGATTTTTACCTTTGAATAAAATATCGATTTTAACCCTTCATAAAATATTTATTTTTACCTTTAATAAAATATTGATTTTTACTCTTATATAAAATATCGATTTTTATCTTTCATAAAATATTGATTTTTACCCTTCATAAAATGTTGATTTTTACCCTTGTATAAAATATCGATTTTTATCCTTGAATAGCCCTGCTATGTATAACTCCAAGTTCGCCCTATTGGATAAAAATAAAAATCCAAAAAACAATTCAATAATTTTTAGTTTTTTACTCTCGAATAGCGCTACTAATAATAACTCCAAGTTCATCCTATCCTATTGGATAAAAAAAAAATTTATCCTCTGTGATTTTTATCCTCTGATTTAAATCCTCCTAGAAAACCCTCCTTGTACCTTATTTAATTCCTTCATTTAAATTTATCTCTTTTAGTTGTTAGAAAGTTAAAAAAGACGAGCTTAATGATGAAAAAACCAAAGTTAACTTCTGGATAAAGTTGTAATTGTGAGAGATGATTAGAAGGATAAAAATAATTGACAGATGNTAGAAAGTTAAAAAAGACGAGCTTAATGATGAGAAAACCAAAGTTAACTTCTGGATAAAGTTGTAATTGTGAGAGATGATTAGAAGGATAAAAATAATTGACAGATGAGACAAGAAAAAATTTCCAATTATTTCCAAATGTGCTAAGCTTTTCTCATTAAGGTTAGTCAAAGAAGAGCTACTAGTAAGTAAAGTAAAGTAAAGTAAAGTAAAGTAAAATAAAGTAAAGTATAAAACTAAATTTCTGAAAAGACGAGAAAGTTATAATAAAAGTTGTTCTTTCCTAATTTCTCCTTGGTAGGAACATAATTAAACTTTGTAACTAATCTCTTAATGGACCTCTCTACCACATCAACAGGAATTTACAACTTTCTTTTCAATTTTCATCTCACAAGATACGACGCTAGCTTTAGCCAATCACAACTCAAGAAGAAAAAAAAAACTTTTTTTTTACCTCCAGACCTTGTCACAAGAGATTAAGTGGACTTTCACCAAGGACAAGAAAACTTTCACTCTAAAGGCGTCTTTAGACTCATTTTTGATCATACGTTATTTTCTCACATAGACTTCATCGCAACACAAAAAATAAATACAACTTTATAATTCAATTTAATTTAATGCAAAAACAAAAAGAAATTAACTAAATAGTAAAAGTTATTTTTCATTTTTATATTCATTTCATTTCATTAAAAATGAAATATAACCTTAAATTTTAATTCAACTACAGTAACTTTCTTATTCCTATACTTAATTTAAATGATTGAGTGTACAGTGAACAAACCCTATAGACTTCCATATGATGAGAATAAAGTTAGACAGTAGTATTATTCAAAATTTTGAATTTTTATGTCGTAACCACAAAAATTTACACTTTTCACCAAGGTAAATAAGAAAAAATATATTAAATTTTGGTATATTTTTCAACCAATTAATAATAATCATATAAACAAAAAATTTTTAGTCCGGATTGGATAGAATATAGAATACTCATATTTCAAATTTTGAAGACTCTAAGTACTACTACGACATAAGAACTAAAAATTTTTTTAATACTGTACATAATAATGCTTAACTCATTTGTAGCCAAAACTCCTCAAACTAGATCAATGGGAATTACATTTTCTGAACGGAAATTTAGAGCTGAATCCAACGCACCCAATCATAAGGTCGCCGCTCTTCAAATAAAAAAGTTGTGACGTAAAACGTGGTGTGTTTCACATTTGTTCAATATTTTTTACCTTAAGACTAATAATTTTCTGACCACTACCTTGGAAATAATTACCTACAATAAACGGTAAATTTTTAGTTTTTTTTTCTTTATAAGTTAACAATAAAAACATTACGATAAAAATTATATGATAAAATCCCCATAGGTAAAGTTATAAACAAGGCCGACCAAAAAATGCGATTTTTTTTCTCAGAAAATGTGATTAAAATCGTAAAAAATGCGATTCATTTTCTACGGAAAATAGCATTAAAGTTTAATGGTAATACATATTTAATGCAGAAACAACTAACTTAGAAGCTAGAAAATGATATTATTAATCATATTCCATTGATTAACTATTGGTTAAATGACCAAGTGGTTCCAATTTCAAACTGAAGTATTTCGATGAGGGACCAATCTGGCGCCTTGTTGCTGATTTCCAGCACCATGTATCGCTATGCCAATTAAACAGTAAGTAAAATTAATTCCTGCAATTTCCCAAATTAAAATAAAATCGATTATTATATTTTCCCTAACTTCCGATTTTAATTAACCGACCGGGCATTTAAAAATTAACAAGATATGTAGTGATGAGGAATGATTTTAGGTCCTCTTGTCCTGTCTGGAGAGGTCAGGGGTCATCAATTTCATAAATAAAAAATCAAAAACTTTCCAAAAAACCGGAAAAACCAAAATGGATGAAAGAGGATAACTTTATTCTCCAAAGGTTTGATTATATCTGATGCTTTTACCTCGTGGTAAAAGCATCTTTTGAAAAGATATATGGGCTATGCCCTGTTATATTATAATATTTATTATAATAAAAGTGTAGGAACTGCTGGGATGGAGTGGTGATGAGTTGGAGATGGGCAAGTCCCGTCTCCACAGATATTATAATCAAATTGAAATACTAATCCATGTTCAATTTCGGTTTCACTCTTATATGTGGGTGTCTCAACTTTAAATATATTTAAATAAATATAATATATATAAATCCCAAATTTTTCGTCGATGAAGCTGATTCTGTTAAAATACAGATCCGCCAATGTTTCTGATAATTATAAATTGATTTGATTTTGTAAAATAAAATGCGCATTTACAATTCGTTCTAAAGTTGTAAGCTAAAGTCAAAATGAAAACAATGTTCTTTATCTCTATTGTGCTTATGAACATAGCCAATAAGTTCATTATGCCTTAACCTTGCGCTGGAGGACAGTTAGCTGTTTGGTTGGGCTCTACCGAGAAGTTAACTAGTTTACAATGCTAAAGTTTGCCTAAAACTCAAAGTGAGCACCTAATTTCAGATCAACATGCTATTTAAAAAATATATACCAATTTCCAACTCCAGAACTTGAATTATTTGCACTAGTTGTACACAATATATGTCCCACTATACTGCCAATTGACATCATGCGCAATTGATTCGACATCAATTTAACTTTGTTTTCTAATTTCTAATCTAATTCCACTCAATTTTACTGAAGTATTTTAAAATTTATAGTTAGCAATTATTAAAAATGCGATTTAATGCGATTGAATGCGACGATCCTGAAAAATGCGTTTAATGCGATTAATGCGATACATATTTACATCATTCGATTGCATTTTTTATAATTCGTGGAGAAACCAGTTATCAATAGGCCAATCA
>NIPM01000135.1:146520-203817 GCA_002738285.1 Holacanthella duospinosa | reverse complement strand
GCCTCTGGTATCAAACTCTATGATGAAATTATCCACATTCTTCTTTATGCTGACGATATGGTAATTGTTGCCCCCACAATAGAGGCACTTCAATCTAAAATTGACGTAGCAAGAAAATTTCTGACCAAAAGAGGACTACAAGCCAATTTAAACAAAACAAAAATTATTGTTTTTTCTGAGAAAGGGAGAATACCAAAGAATCAATCGTGCAAATGGGGAAACCAAGAAATAGAAAAGGTAAAGGAGTACAAATATCTCGGAATTATTTTCTCATCAAACGGGAAATTTTGCACAAACGCCAATGCTGCTGCCAAAAATGGAATAAAAGCCCAAGCAGCCCTACACCACACAATTGGGAAACCAAAAATTTTTACTTTAGCACCGATAAACACCTTATTCAACGCAGTAATTACCTCTACATCCTTATTTAATGCCTCTATTTGGGGATTACAACTCGCAGACTTGATAGAAAAAGTTCAACAACGATTCTACAAAAAAGCATTAACTCTCGCATCCCTTACTCCAAAATACTTCATCAGAACTGAGTTAGGCCTTTCTCATATCAAACTTAAAATACTAAAATTAACACTAAACTATTTAATAAGATTATATAAATCGCACCCCTCAACCCACACAATAATTTAATATTACTAACTAAAAATCAATTACAATTATTACTATAATTAATATTTAAAATACATTGTCAAGGTACCAGGGGGATTTGATTGATTTGTAACATAACATTTACAATGTGAGATTTATAATAAGGAACATTTCAGAACTTAAATTGAATTTTTAGTATTATTAAACTGAATATTACTTTTGTGTTTTTTTTTCCTTCAAAAAAGTAATATTATTTACCTGAAAAAGGACTCGAAAGTCTCTCTGTTCGACACGAAGCAGTTGACATGGTTCCCTTGTCACAATTGTATTTTCACGTGGAGAGTCATCTAAAATTGACTCTCCAAAGAATGAACCCATCCCAAAACTACGAGAAACAGCACTCATGTCCTATAATACCAAAGAAAATAAATAACAACTTTTTTCATCTTGTTTTTTTTTTACTTAACTTTCTCTTCTAACATTATGAAAGAGTATTACTTGACCCTGAATTGATACTCAAAAGTATATGGAAGTTAAAGAACCAATCAAAATATACTCTATTTCATTGAACATCATGTCAAACTAATTATTTTTTTTGATACTTAAACTTATAAAACCAGAGACTTGGAGAAAGTGGAGAGAAAGTTGGTACTCTAAAACATCCTGTTTATAGCTCTAGTTGTAAGATTCTTAAAAAAAAATATTACATCTAATCTAATAAGCACAGGCTTTCTATGAAAGTTCTCTAATAATCGATAAGTGTAAAAATAAAATAAATAAAATAAATTTCCAAGTAAAAGTTTTTTTGTTGATTGTGTAAATTGCAAAAAGTGAAAGTAAAAGAAAGCAAACGTTAGTAGTGAACAACATCCGGAATACTAGATTCTTTTTTATAACATTAGTACTACTAGTACATAATAAAATATTGATCACCGGAAGTGAAAGGTGAAATTTTTTGAAAATATACAATTTTTTCTTATAAAACTCTTTACTATGATGTAAAAGTTACAAGTGAAAGTTATGATAAGAGTTTAATCTAAAAACTAAAATTTTCAAACTACACTTTTACATTTTTAGACAACAAAACTTCATAACCACAAAAGCTTTAAGCTTTTGTAAAAATTATCAAAATTTCTAAAGGAAAATAGTAAAAAAAANAAACTTCATAACCACAAAAGCTTTAAGCTTTTGTAAAAATTATCAAAATTTCTAAAGGAAAATAGTAAAAAAAAATAAAAAAAAATGAGTATTTAGAACCGGAAAGACTTGAATGAGATTATTTTTTTCAGGATTTGAAAATGAATGAAAGTCTTATAAATTATTGATGTTATGTTATATTATGTATTTAATATAAAAAAAAAAAAAAAAAAATTCAAAAAATTTTTTTTTTTTTTTTTTTTTTTTTTTTTAATTTTTTTTTNTTATGTTATATTATGTATTTAATATAAAAAAAAAAAAAAAAAAATTAAAAAAAATTTTTTTTTTTTTTTTTTTTTTTTTTAAATTTATTTTTCAAAATTTTATCTATTATTTGTTTAAAATGACTTACTTCAACAATTCCAGTTTTTGAGACATGTACATCAAGTGTTCCTAGTAAGACAGCGTACCAACTGGTTCCTTTATCCCCTTGGCGGTAGACTATCAACCATTCAAAATAGAGAGATTAGAATTCCAACAATTTTCATAACTTTCTCTACTACTTATAGTGAAAATCGGGACTATTCAAAAAAAAAAAAAAAAAAAAATTTTTATTGGTTTGAGTTGAGTTAGTAAGGAAGTTCTCTTTCTTGAATTGATCAAAGGGAAACTCTATAAAATCATAGAAATTTGAATTTTTAATTTAATATCCGAAAAGATAGATTCTAATCTTCTTCACTGTGTAAGAAATCAATTTCAAAACCCAAGAGGAAGACTTTCTCCACAATCCAATTAGGATGGGAACTGAGTCCAAAGAAAGTGCTTCCGTTACAACCAATCTTCCCCCCTCCCTCTTCCTCATTGGTCACAAAACCAACCAATAGGACTCCCAAGAGACTTCCAACTTTCTCTTCATTTTTTATACCTTTCATCTCTAAATTTAGAAATATCAAAGAGGAAATTAGAATAGTTACTATCTCATTTCATTGTTAGGACAGGATTCATGAGTTTCATAATCGATGATTATAATATAATATTAGATAATGTTAAACAAACTACAAATCTCATTCTTAAACAAAATAAATACATCAAATAATCAATAAACTCCAAATGAAAAAGCCAAAAATAACGATTGACAGTTATGAATTGTGATTGAGTATGTTTCACGAATGAGTTAGTTTTCCAATGTTGATTCAAATAACACAATAATTTAAAATAACTTTTTGAAAGGAGGAACTTTTCTCTTTTGTTTGAAATTATTCTACTGTTAAATAACCAAAAATGAATGGAGAAAGTTGTATTTTTTTTTTATAAAATTCAAATGAAATAATTATAAAATTTGACTTGGTTTTAATGAATTAGAAAGTGGTTTAGTTACAAAGAAACTCAAGATCTATAATGATAAAAACTCTAATACAAAAACTCTAGAGGTCTAGACCAAGTTTCACAAAATGATACTGCCAAAAGCTTTAGAATAAATTCTACCAACCTTAAACCCAACCTCAAGCATTTTTCAGAAATTTTGAATTTTTTTTTTTTTTTTTTTGAAAGTAATAATAATTTTTTAGTAAAGTAATGAAGTCAAAAAGCATACACAGGGCGTTACTTAAGAAAATTACACAAAAATTAGTCAAATTTTTAGTATTTTGCTGTCAAAAGTTTAAAGCATAGGATTACTCATTTTCATTGCATCTACCATCTACTCTCAACCTTAATTAAGATAAAAAAAAATAACCTAACAACTCCAACCTAAAATAAAAATGTTAAATTGTAGCAAATAAAAATTGAAGGGTACAATAAGAGCAGTGTTCGCCAAATCCCCACTTTTGACACTTATGCCCCGGGGGAATGGGGATTCCGAGGATTATGGGGGTTATGGGGTTTTTGGGGATACCGGGGGACTAAAAATAGTAATAATGCGCCAAATTCAAATTTGTTGCGGAAATTCAAATTTAATGTTTAGTCGATTTTAATTCATACTTTTAGTTTTGGATTGATTCGAATTTAAAGTAGTTTTGATTCTTATTGTGTACTCCAGTTTTGACTGAAACATACTTTCAGATTAGTAATTTATTGTTTAATTACTACACTTTCTATGATATCTTTTATACTAATTAAAATGTCAGAAGTAGGAGGAAGAAAGAAATCTACCAGGGTAGGTGAAGTCCAACAGAAACAAAGCTTCCGCAAAAAAGTAGGCAAATGTTCCATGTGTCACTGGCTCATCTTCCTGGCTCTGGATCACATTGTAATTCTTGCTTTTTATTTCTTTAGACAAAACGCGGATTCTTCGATAAAATTATTACCGTATTTTACCTTTTTTTTATAAAAATTTAAAGTTTTCCGGCTTTTTTTTTTTTATAAAAATTTAAAGTTTTCCGCCTATTTTTAATTCCCCCATTAATCCCCAGGGGATTTGAAATCTTCTCCCCCGGGATCCCCAGGTTTCCCCACCCCCAAATCCCCAGTTCCCCTGGGGGATGGCGAACACTGAATAAGAGGGTGTAAAATTAAAGTTATATAAATGGAAGTGTACAAAATCCAAGTAAACAATCAAAGGGTACAAAATTGAAGGTTTACCAAAAATACTTTCTTTTTGAAAACCAACACTAACAATTCTCATTACATAACACTATATAATCATAATCCAAAGGAAAAAATTTTCTAAAATTTTAAAAACTAACAAAAATTTTTGACAATCTTACGTGTGACGCCAGAGTCGAGTTGCTCTAAGTAAGCACAAGCTGCCAGTTGGTGAAGTAATTGAGGAGGGACGCCAGTAAGGGCTGCCAAGTGCCTTAGATGTGATACTATGACAGCAATATCTGTCATGGTCCTGTCACTTGGTCTATCAAATAAGAAAATGAAACATGAACATTAATAAGAAAAGATTTGAAGTTGAAGGGTAACATCAAAAGATAAAGATCTTATTTGATTTCTTCTTTCTTCACTATAATAAAAAAAAGTAAAAAAAAAACAAAAAAAAACCAACTATAGTTTCACTTTCTTCACCAATAGAATCTTCCCGTTTTGACTTTTATCCAATTCCTAATCCTTTTTAAAGAGAAAGCAACAAGTTCTCTTCATTCCGGAAGAGAAAGTAGAGACTAATCGATAGTTGGTTGAGAGATGAAAAGAGACTGAAGGAGTGAGTCTTCGTTAATTATGAATCCGTCATTTTCTCTACCAAAGAACAAATAAAGAGGAAGAGAAAACGGAAGTTATAAACCTAAATGTTACATATTTACAAATATTTACTCAAAAACCATAATCTGAATAAAACATTCATTTTTTTTTATCCTGTGGTTACAAAAGTTAAGCTCCTAGAGAGAAGAGTTATTCAAACTTTAGTACATCCACAGAATTGAATAATACAATTTGAATTTTGAATGTTCAAATTTCAAATTTATACTATTGAATCTAATACACAAAAAAAAATTCTTTTTTTTTTTAGACTATAGAAGAGAAATTTGGACTCTGATGTGGAAAATACTACTACTAGTACTATAAGAAAATTGAAACTTTACTTTTTCAAAACCTTGTCACTTCAAATTAGACTTGTTTGTTATTTTGAATATTCCTTTTGTCAGAGAGTCAGTAGAAATTCTTGTCATAAAAGACAGGTGTTTATTTTTAAGAGTATCAAGTGAAACCATTAAAGAACTTTTTACCATCTAACAATGACTTTCTCTTCTAAAACTCTCTTTTCAAATTTCATGTAATAATATTAAACCACCGACGGTAGAGAAAATCTCATGGTTTTTCATTATACAGTCTATTTTTTAATTTTTTCTTACTCACTTTTTCCAAAATTTTCTTTAGTTTTATGTTTCATAAATTGGAGTGAACAAGCGCGCAAAATTTTTTAATATTTATACCGTAATCAACTGATGGGTGTCAATAATAATTGTAAAAGTCAGTTGGCTTAAGTCATAAAAAAATGAGACAAAAGTTAAAAACAGACTTTTTATCATAAATAACAAATTTTGTAGTAAAACAGGTCGTTTTAGGGCCTTTCAATTTCATTTCATAACTTAGGTTCATATTCGCAACAAAAAAAAAATTATTTTTTTTTTTGCAAAATGATAATACTTATTATCAAATTTACGCCCGTTGTACACCTAACTCTAACGTGTCCTTCCTCCGAATTATTCTTCTGAGAATGTTTAAAATTTCAATTTATACCTAACGTTACTGTAACTCTATGGTTGCTCGGGTGATGAGTCGAGTGATATTTCACTTTAGAGAATCAATTTATAGTTGCCGTAACGCCTCACTTTTTCCGTCACTTTCTCTAACTTAAACAAAGTTGATAGCCAACCAACTTTACGACAGCGCACGGATAATTTAGAGCTCCTCTAAAGAAAACTTTAACAATTAGGTAAGGGTTAAAATAACTCTGCATTGTGATCAAACAACCTCTAAATTCGTTAAGAGTGACGGCTGACGTTATGGTAACGCGAAGATTGACGGGAGAGTTAGGATAAAGTTACGTCTACAACGGGCGTTAGAGACTACGACATGTGGTTATAAAAAAAAATTAAATGACTTGTATATACCTAGTAAATCTCACCAGTGATCAGCGAATATGATTAAGCAAAACTTTGATTGTTTTTCTAATTTTTTCAATGCCACCTATGAAAACAAAAGAAAAGAGGAGTGCCACACCCAATCAAATGAAGAGTTTCAATATTCTTATCAAAAGTTAATAGATTATTTATACAAAATACTAATGGTAAGTGCATGTAAGACACACCCAGACCCAGAAACTCTTAAACCTATGGTTTTTAAATAACAACCTATAAGTAAATAACCCAAATACTTATTAGAGTGAAAATATAATCGGAGTTATATTTATAAATTATANTCTTATCAAAAGTTAATAGATTATTTATACAAAATACTAATGGTAAGTGCATGTAAGACACACCCAGACCCAGAAACTCTTAAACCTATGGTTTTTAACTAACAACCTATAAGTAAATAACCCAAATACTTATTAGAGTGAAAATATAATCGGAGTTATATTTATAAATTATAAATAATGATTATAAAATATGTGAATTACTAATGAGTCTAAATTTCGTATAGAGTTAATGTTAATTCGTATAATATAATATAATCAATGTNGATTGATTATATAATATAATATAATCAATGTCGTAGCTTCATATAATATTGACAATACTCTTAACCAAGATAAAATACGTTGTTATAAGTTGAAATATTAACATTTTAAACTTACAACTCATTACTGAATACACCATAAAAATAGTCAGATTCTTAAGAAATATCAAGGTTCCTATGAGGAATAATCCAAACGTCCTCTAAGGACTTTTGGATTTTATTCCTCATAGCAACCTTGAGAAATATCATAATTCATATTTCTTTTCTGATCTGAATTTTTTTAGAGATTTCTGAGGCTACGACATACATAAGAATTCAAAAAAGTTTTCAACGTTTTAGAAATTATCTAAATAATTGTTTTTCCACCGTCGTAACCTTTTGATTTTAATTTAGTACTTTATCATTTTCATACATTGTTTAGAATATTGATTCATTGTGGAAAACAAACAATAATCAAATCATTTTTTAATAATTCAACAATAGGAAATTTTTGTTGACAAAACTTAAGATTACTAAAATTACTTTTTGAAAATCATATGGCTACGACAAGTAAGATAAAAAATAATTGTTTGTTTAATGTGGGTACGAATAAAATACCGCAATGAAAATACGATTACAAAAAAAAAAACTTGTACAACGAGCAACATGCTTATGTCATTTTGAATATCTTGTAAGACAAATTAAAACAAAATTTTATAAGNCAACATGCTTATGTCATTTTGAATATCTTGTAAGACAAATTAAAACAAAATTTTATAAGAAGAGAAAGTACAAAAATTACTTTGGTGAATATAAAAATAAAACAGAAAATTAACTATATATAATTTCTACACTTGTTTTCATTACTTTCTCTTCCCAACATGAATATCAACATTTAAGAAAATGAAAAAAAAAAGACACTTATTTAGGAAATTTATACTACCGAACAAGCTGGTTTAATAAAAACAAGGGCGAAATAAAAATCCTATTAATTTCTACGACAGCAGTGAAAGTTTACTTTTTCCTAAAAACAAGTGGTGACATATTTTAAGTTACAGAAAACGACCTATTGTAAAAATTTTTAATAAAAAAATTCTTAAAGTAATCCTTTCAAGAACAAATAAAAAAAGAAAAAAAAAATGAAAAAAAGAAAGAAAAAAGTACAAACTAAACCTTTTCAATTTTTTTTTTCTAAAAAAAAAAANGTCTCTTTTTCAAGAATTTTTAATAATAACTAAAAATAACATAAAAACCAGCATGATACACAAAAGTTCTCAACATTTTCTCGGTATGCAAAAAAAAAAATGAAAAAAATATATATATAATATTAAAATGTATGTTATGTACATACTCCAAACATTTCGAAGAAAGTGAAAATCCTTTCTACACACAACTCCTTGGCGTTGGGGAGTAACGAGTAACCGTAATAGTCAAGAATGTAAAACTCTATATCATTTTTTACACAAAATTTATATAAAAAGTGAAAGTATAAAAAAAAAAAAAAAGTTTTACATGCTTGTTTTCTATGCACAAAAAGCAAAATTTCTATATTATATAAAAAAAAAAAAAAAAAAAAAAAAAAAAAAAAGGAAGAAACCTGTCTCTCTTCATTTATATCCAAAAAAATAAGAAAACTAAAGTGAAATCCATTAGAAAGTGAGAAAAATTTTCGTACCTTTTGTCTATGCTTGCATTCCATAGTTCCTGAGTCATGATTTCTTAAAAAAAAAAACTTTCTCTCAGTCTTCAAATCATTTCTCCTTCCACAGAACCACTTCTCTTCATTTTGAAACTCTTAAAANAAAAAAAAAAAAAAAAAAAAAAAAAAGGAAGAAACCTGTCTCTCTTCATTTATATCCAAAAAATAAGAAAACTAAAGTGAAATCCATTAGAAAGTGAGAAAATTTTTCGTACCTTTTGTCTATGCTTGCATTCCATAGTTCCTGAGTCATGATTTCTTAAAAAAAAAAACTTTCTCTCAGTCTTCAAATCATTTCTCCTTCCACAGAACCACTTCTCTTCATTTTGAAACTCTTAAAATTCTTAAGAAAACTTTTTGATGAAAGTTCCTACTAGTACTAAATGAACTCTTTGTAATAACTTCTTCTTTTCTCTAATAACTTGTATAAGAGAAAACTCAAAAAAGACCTCCTTCTTGTACATGACTCTCCAACTAAAGACTGAAGAGAAAACTAAAACTTTCACTTTCATCCAGAAAATGAAGAAGAAGAAGAGAGAGATTTCATGCGTCGTTCTGCTCAGATCCATAATTTACCTGTAGAATCCACCAAATGCACTTTCTCTCTCAAATACATAGAAGAAGAAAAAAAAAAGACGAGAGAAAGTTCAAAGTTGCCTTTTATTTGGTCCTCTGAGAGCCTTCTTTCCTATGCAGAGAGGAAGGAATTATTACTTTCATAATTGATGACCTTCGGCGCGTCAGAATTATGACAAGAAAAAAAATTTTTGAACTTTTTTTCAAAAAGGTCAAATTTAGTACATTATTACACATTATAACGGAATCGTGTACGTTAGGTAACATACACAACCGATTCCGACATAATTTTGACAATAATGAAATAATTTGAATCTAAACTTTCAAAAATTTTTCAAAGATTTTCAATAATATTTCAAAATTATTTTGCATAGAAAATAAAATTTCATTTTCCTACCTGTGTTGCTCAGACGTTTATTAAGTGTGTCAACTCTTGTAGAATTGATTTTAGACTTACGAATTGATTTTGAAGAAGAGAAAATATCAAAAAAAAATGANCAATAATGAAATAATTTGAATCTAAACTTTCAAAAATTTTTCAAAGATTTTCAATAATATTTCAAAATTATTTTACATAGAAAATAAAATTTCATTTTCCTACCTGTCTTGCTCAGATGTTTATTAAGTTTGTCAACTCTTGTAGAATTGATTTTAGACTTACGAATTGATTTTGAAGAAGAGAAAATATCAAAAAAAAATGAANTGTCAACTCTTGTAGAATTGATTTTAGACTTACGAATTGATTTTGAAGAAGAGAAAATATCAAAAAAAAATGAATTTTGGAAAAACTTCCATCAGTAGTGTGACCCATGATTCGTTGAACTTAGGTAGTAACTTCAACCTTACTGTCTTTCTGTTGAAGGATATTTCGTTTGAAGAGAAGATCAGTGGTAAGCTCTTTGGTTTCATTTGAACTCAACCGTTTCCCTCGAATCTTCGCTAGTTGATCCTGAAGTTCGTTCTGTGTCACAACAAAGGGTTGTGGTCTTCCTGGAATACGAAATGCAGAGGCAGGAAGTCCTCTGGGTGTTCGTTCAAATTTCAATTTTGTCAACAATGGAAGAGGAAGTGAGGGCATGACCTTTCGTTCTGATAAAAAAGTTGTTTGTTCTGAAGTGATGTCTCTAGTGGGGTTAATTTTATCTTCCCAGTCTCGTCGAACGTCTTTGAAAACAATGGGTGGGACATGGTAGTTTGGATCTTGGCTATGAAGAATCATATTCTGCCATCCAGGTGGACCAGTCCAAGTCTTTGGTCTTGACCCTTCGTCAAAATGTTTTTCCGAATCTTTTCGATTCCGCTTGACCTTGTTTTCACGAAGTTCTCGTCGGTACTCTTTGTAGAGTCGTTCTTCTTGTTGTTTCACAGCTACATCACTCGCCTACAAGAAGAAAGAATATTTATTTTAGTAATTCCAACCAAAAGCTTGAAAGTTGCGAATAAAAAAAAATCAGACTTTCGAGAAATATATTATGCTAATTTAATGGTAAAAATTAAACGAAGTGTTGTTTACTCATAAAAATAATCTTTGTTATAAATAAACCAAATATGAAGCATCACTGCTCCGTTTAAGTAAATCGATGAAAACTTCACAATCAATTAAAAAGCATTTTAATAGTTTTTTTGACCAAGCTCGTGTTTCTGCTTTCTTAGATAATGTTTTTGAAATTTTCAATTTTTTTTCCCCATTACAGTGACTAACCTTCTGACCTCTAGTATTTACGGGTTAAATTGTTACAAAAACCGAGATACGTTTTTGTTCTTTGAGTTCTGAAGCAATTGGTGGTTTAAACTTACCATTTCTTCAAAGAAAGATCGTGAGTTATCCATAACGATTGGATTCTGGATGATTCTGCTGGGTCGTGAACGTGTATCTTTTCGATATCCATGACCATGACCTTGACCTTGACCTTCTTCTGTGTAGGAGTATTGATGGTTACCCCTTGAAGGAACAGTTTGTGGTCGATGAAACAAGTCACTTTCTCGTTCACCTTGTGACGTATTCGTATTCGCAATTCGCATACGTTTGATGATCCTGTTAAATTCTTCTGAAGTAATCGGAACTTCATGATCCGTCGTGATACCACAGTGGACTACGAGATACATAACCTACACATGTAAAAAGTGTAGTTTGGAATTAATAATTATTTTAGATTTTAGATTGATTTGTAAACATGATGCCATGCATACTTGATCAAGGGAGATGTAAGCTTGGTAATGTGGATCAATGGCTTTGAGAAGTTTCCTTGCGTCCCAGTGCGTAATCGGTGCTCCACGCAATTCCATAAAGTTTTTCAGTTCTTCACAGTCCAAATATCCGTCTCGATTAGAATCAGCACTAAAAATTTCCATCGAACATTAAAAAAAAAACTTGTGAAACAGATGCATTCTCTTACTCATTCTCATTCTGTCAAAATGAAATTTTAAAACTTATGCTTAAATTGTATGAATTTGGGTTCGATTTAACCAAATAGTTCCCCACTTTTTTAAATCTAAGGAAACTAATAATGGAACGGCCTGATTCGATAATACTCCCAAATATTCTATTTCTTCCATTACTCTCATGAAGTTTAAAACAATGAGGTGCTCTATGAGAAATAAATCCAACCTGAATTTGAAACTTTACCGAAAATAATCACAATGTCAACTTACACATAAAAACATCGTTGAATTTCCTTCAACTCTGATTGACTAACGGAGGTAGACTGATCGTCATTTATATCATCGGATTGTCTCATTCTTCCTCCGGTGGTTCGTTTCTCAGAGATCCACCGCTCGAAGTTGGTGTTTCTATTTGGGTGGTGTGATGTTTTGCTCGTTGGTTTTTTAGAATGGTCATTCGAGGTCATGTAGTGGTAAAACCCTGCATATCCCAATCCTCCTGTTGTGTAAGGCGCAGAGATTTTGGGCTCAACGAATCCAGAGTCGATGGAATTGAGTCTATCCATACGCAAGTTCCATTCTCGTAACGTTTGTTCCTGTTCTACTTCCTCTTGTGTTCTACGACTCGTTGACATTTTGAGGTAAACTTTTCACCATCAAAACTATCAAAATTTGGAAAAACTTATGATAATTTTCTAAAAAAAAAAATAATAATTAAAAAAACAAAATCAATACTTATGGTGCAGTGCAGTAGTTAAAGTGTAGAGTAGAGTCTGTCACAAAACTTACAATGATGAAAAACAATAATTTCAAAACACAAAGGAAAAATGATGGTTGGCTTGCCAAAATGGAAAAAATCAAATTTAACCGCGCTGTAGAAGTCAACGAAATTTAAAAATTTCAATTAAAGTTAACAAAAATTTAATCAAAAATTGACTTCAAATTAACGAAAATTTAATCAAAACTTGCAGCAAGTAAAGTAACGATACTTTCGTGACGAAACTTTCGTCATCTGTGAGAGTTTTTGGTGATCTCAGTGGAATCTGTGTATGGATTTTCGTGAACCAGAGAGAGAGGTCATTCTCTAAATTCTAGATACAGAACACAAAACACTTTATCTAAAGTAACTTACTTTCGTCAACTTTTTTACGAGCAAAAAAAAACAGCTTTTGCCTTTCCTTTCGGTGGGAAGGTCAACAAGAAATAGAGAAAGAGTCTCAAACGAATTTACAAACGTACTCGCCCAAGACCAAAATACTTTACAGTGATGGGCAATTTTGATAAAAGTTGAACAAATTTGTCAAAAAATTTTTAATTCATATTTTATTCATTCAAAAAAACAATAATTAGTAGTGTGTAAAGTGACTCTGACTCTTGAGTCATGACTCTTACTCTTGAGTCATGACTCTGACTCTGACTCTGACTCTCATGACTCTGACTATGAATTATTTGGGAGTCAGAGTCATATGACTCAAGAGTCAGCTCGCGAAAATATGGGGAGTCAGTCATGACTCCTGAGTCAACTCCTAAACTACAGTAAGTCAGTCAGTTACTCGGAAGTCAATGACTCTGACTCAGTGAGATTTGGGAGTCACTTTACACACTAATAATTGGTTTAACTTTCTGGGTTTACAGAAATCAGATGGAAAGCACCCTGCACGAATGATAATTTAAAAAAAAAAACAGCAACTCTGATTAAAAATCTATTCAAATTGTTCAACAGAGTTATTAGGTTGTTAGGTTAGTATTAGCTAGTATGTTATCAAATTTAAATCATCTTTATTTTTATTCGTAGTAACATCGTTATCGTGATTGGTTAAGAAAATTTCAAAATTCCCGGCACCATCTGAATTCAATAATGTGATTGGCTAAAGGAATATTTTATTAATCTAATGATCTGATTGGGTTAGGTTGTTAGGTTGTTAGGGTTAGTATAGTTAAAGTTAGTATGTTATCAAATTTAAATCATCTTTATTTTTATTCGTAGTAACATCATAATCGTAATTGGTTAACAAAATTTGAAATTTCAAAATTTCCGGGACCATCTTAATTCAATAATGTGATTGGCTAAAGGAATAATTTTTTAATCTAATGATCTGATTGGCTAAAGAAATATTTTTTTAAATCCAATGAATGATCTGACTGGTTGAAAAATTATTTTTTTTTTGTAATATAAAATCAGTAAAACAAACCTCGGTGTAATTAGGAACAATACTTATTATTATTGAATAAATTGTAAGAATTCAGTAGAAGAAAGTTTAATTTAAATCTTCAGATCATCATGAATTCCTACTACAGTTACAGTTGGACGATTGCTACTAACACTAACACTATATGTACTACATCTTCTGTTTCCACCATGGTCCAACATGAAAGGTAAAGAAATTTTGTTTTACTTACGTCCTAAGTCTCAATTAATTTATAAAAAATTTATTCTTTTATTCTTTTTATGAAAAATGTTTTTTTGAACTTAAATTATTTCAAATTTTTTTTCCCAGTTGGGTTAAATTAAGGCAGCGGAAGTCAATGCTCTTTTTATATCAAAATATGAAAGGATATTTGGCTCATTTAGAACCTAAGAACCTCCTGATTTAGAAATAACCAATAACAGACATAAAATTGAGACCCGCTGTCCCGCTGTTCCGCTGCCTTACTCCAACTGCCCAGTTATGTATAAATTGTTGGTGGATTTGGTTAGAGTATACTTTAGTAGTACCGACGCCGGAAAATCGCAGCCATTTCCCTTTTGTTCCTCCTCACTGAAATTTACACAGAATTCCAGAGGAGAGGAGAGATCCCATATAATCAATTTTTTCATTTTACAAATTAGTTTATAAGTCTTGATTTTTTTCTCTCTCTTCTTCGCAGTTGGCAGTTCTATCTTCTCCAAACTCCTCAGTCATTCTCATTAGAAGTCCAGGATCTATCAATCCGACAAACTAATCAACTATTTCAATCCACGTAAGTAAAACATAAGATTATTTCAAATCTACTTCATTTTGAATTAATTGGATTTGGAACTTAACATCATCATCTCATCAATCCGGTCACCAGTCCATATGCTAGTTGCCTTATTCTTATAACAGACACGTAGACGTAGCACCTTTGATACACGTGGCAACCTCAGCAGTCAATTATCCGAGTCTTGTTTTGAGACCAGGGCCAAGAAGACTGATACTTACGCCAACTCAGATAATCATAATATACTCAACCTCGGAAACATTTGGAAATCTTTAACTAAAAACTTGAAATCAAAAATAATGACATTATAAATCTTAACATAATGTCAGATCCCATTATTACGAAATACGTCAATAGTAAAGCTGTTGCGGGATGGAGGAGACAGATTTTCAGTAAAAAGTTATCCGAGTTCTTAAGTGTCTTTCTGAATTCGGTTTATGATCGAACTTGAGGTTAGTTTTGAGTCTCTTCTAAGGTTACAATACAATCATCTACAAGTTTATCTTTGTTACAAAATTTTAAAATTTATGAACAACTAGATTATTTTCCAGCTGTGTGTTAAATTACAAATACTGTAAAGGTCCTTTCTTTTTTTCGCAAAGGATTATGTCAAGTCAAAGCCATGAAACCGGTAAATTGAGTAATTTTTACATCATTATATAGGGGGGGGGGGAGTATAATTTTAATAGTGAGGTAGCCTCTGTGCCTGTGTCATATTCATTGGTTTCTTAGTATTCCTTAATTGATGTAATGGAGATAATAATCAGAGAAAGAAAACTTGTTTAATAAGCATATTATTCCAAGAGAATCAGGAAGGAGCATATGGATGGACAAGGACGAGATAAATCAATATAGACGTGATTTGTTTGCTTAGTTGGCTCACACCACCTGGTATTTTTATGAGCCTCTTCTAATGCTTTCCCCCCATTATTGTTAGCCTACGTGGTCGTTCTCTCTCCCTATATGAATAAAAAAACAAACAAAATCCAAATCAGAAGAAAAAGGCTTGAGCATTTACCTTTCTATTTTCTAGTTTTAGATTTCTGTCCTTTTTTTTTACTGCTGGGTTAAGTTCGAGCTTTTTTTAGTAGTAATCTAGTTTAGTGAGTTCAAAGTACTTTAGTCAGCTTCACCTCATCTCATTTTAGAAGGGTAACAAAAAAAAAATTTCTTCTCAGTTTCTCAGTAAGCTTTGATAAGTTCAAGAATAGACATCAAAAGTAAGCTTTTTAGCTACTTGATATACTATTTTTATTACAATTTGGAAACAATAACAATAATTGTTTATTTTTTTTCTCTATTTTACAGGTGCGTAACGGAATCTAAAATGATGAACGGGAGTCCTCGTCGTGAAAGATCGAGATCTGGAAGTCCACGTCCACGTCGCTCTTACAGCCGCTCAAGGAGTCGATCAAAGACACGGAAAACTGGAGGTGGAGGAGGTGGAGGCGGAGGAGGTGGTGGTGGTGGAGGTGGCGGAGGAGGAGGTTACCGGGGGAGTCGAGGGTACCGATCACGATCACGCTCAAGGTCACGCATTTCTCACTCCAGATTCTGCTCTGGTTCTTGGGAAGGTCCCCACGCTTCTTCGGATACATTCCCAGACCAAATCAGTTTCGAAGAGGTGCTTTTGCATCAGAAATACTGGAATTTAGTCAAAATTGAAACTCAAATCTCTTTTAAAAATCATGAAAATTGGGTTCTCAGTCACTACGCTGCAATTTCCCCCTCTTCCACGTGTAAAAGCACAGAAATGACGACATGAGGCGTCAATGGTAAAATAATTTGACTGGAAGAAGCATGAGGACGCAATGAATGTGGAAGCGCTAAAGCCTCGAGTCAATTCAAAAATATTGATACATATTTTTTTTTTATATTACAGGGGGCGTAGTCATTCACGTAGTCCAATGTCCTCCCGTCGACGTCACGCAGGGCAAAGGGTTAGTCCGCCTTACCATGGAGGAGGACCTCGTGGGGGTAGGAACTTTTCAAGAAACGACTCAAGAAATTCCCGTATGTTGCAGGAGAACCCAGGGCCAAACAAGTGCTTGGGTGTGTTTGGGTTGAGTCTCCGAACTACTGAAAGGGATCTACGTGAAGTCTTCTCAAGATATGGACCTATTGACGAGTGTACAGTCGTCATTGACGCCCAGGTTAAAATTTTATTCTAGGAATTTTCGTTTTATAATAATTTCTAGTTTCCCTACTTCAAGATTACATCAATTTTTTTTTTAAAGAAACTATTTGAGGGACTGATTGTTTTCAAATTCTTTCGACTCGGCGCGGAGAGCTATAGAACATCTCCTACACATTTTCAGCATATGGAGTAGTTGATGAACTAATAACGAAATTATACTTCTTTAAAAAAGAAAAGGAAATTTCGCGCCCATTTTGCTATTTTTCGCCGCCATTTTAGTCAAACTTGGGGTCCGTTGTACTCGGTGAAGAAAGGTCGCAAATGAGTCGGGTTTTTTACATTGGACGCAGGTTTTTTTTTGCATAATCACTATTTGAATATGCACATTCAAAGCTAATCACTATTTGCCTTTACTAAATGGTTACAACTCCATTGTATTTATAGAAAACGTTTACCCTAGTATGTACCCCTAGCAGAGGAAATTTAAACTAAAGTCAGAATTTTTCGAAAAACACCTCGGGGGATGAGCCTACTGCGTCCAATGCAAAAAAAAAAACCCGACTCATTTGGGACCTTCCTTCACCTAGAAAAAGAGACTTTCACTAAAATGGCTTCTAAAAAGAGCAAAATTGGCGTAAAATCAAAATTTCCCTAAAAAAAAAATTACGGGTATTTTTAATTTTTACGTACTACAGATATCAAATATTTCGGTTAGAATGGTGAAATCACTCTTTCGATTATATCTGAAACAAATAGGAGTCCCTCATATTTCATATTTTTTTTTAGTAATCGCTATTGAAATTTTATATACTGGTTTAATTTTTTCTTTTACAATAATTGAAATTCTTTTGTTACAGACGGGTCGTTCACGAGGATTCTCGTTCATCTACTTTGAAAATTTGGAAGACGCCAAAGCAGCAAAGGAAAGTTGCAATGGAATTGAAATTGACGGTCGAAGAATTCGGGTTGATTTCTCCATTACGCAGAGGGCTCATACCCCAACGCCTGGAATCTACATGGGAAAACCGTAAGTAAAAAAAAAAGCACTCGTTTGATTGGAGGATTTTTTTGTACTAATAAAATTTGTATTTTTTTTTAATTAATTTCATAGAATGGATGGTAAATACAGACGTCGTCGGGATGACTATCGTGACCGTGGTTTCCGTCGCTCACCGTCTCCATACCGTGGACGTGGGAGTGGTGGTGGTCGTCGTCATTCTCGATCACGATCTTACAGTCCACGTAAGTAAATTGATGTCAAGACCGAGTTATTAGTAAATTTAAAAAAAAAAAAGATTGAGTTTTTCTCACGAGTTTGTTCGTTGATGATGAACTAATGATGAAAATTAGAATTATTTATTAACTATTGCTATATATATTTTCTCCTTCCTGTAATTGATTTCTGGCACAATCTGACTCTTGTAGGTCGATATTGAGTTCTTGGGCGGTAAAAAGATGGCGATGGGATTTCAGCAGAAACACACTGCTTTAGATTTAATAATTACTTATATACAAGTTTTTTGTCTGTTTCCGGTAGGGTAATATTTGGAGAGTCCCTTCCTCTAAACTAAACTATCCGTCAAATGATTTCTTTTTTTTTTTGATTCAAAGTGTTTTATTATGAGGTTTATTGTTTATTTACTCCAAATAAAAGTTATGTGGTATATTTACAAAAACAACAATAGGATACTATAAATAACAACTAATGTTTCTTCTCTGATTTTCTTACCAAAGGAATACGCTCTCGCAAAGCTGAAATAAGAACTTGAAAGTGAAGATAGAATTAAGAAAACAAAATTCATCGCAATTTCAAATGAGAATCTCTTCTATATTTAAGACAATGTGAAATGAAGTTTCAAAATGGAAAAGAAAAGGTTTTGGGATAATGGAAACTGGAAACAATTGGGGAATATGAAGAATGAAAAAAGGCATGGAAGGAAACGGAAGATTTTTCTTTAGTTTTTTTTTTTTTTTTTTTTTTTTTTTTTTTTTCAAGATTAACGAAAATAGTCCAAGAATTTTTCCGCGCATCGTCCCGAAATTTTTAGAAACGTAAGGAAAGGCTCACACCCCACAAGACCAGACTCAAAATTTTTTTCAAGAGATGGTATGAAATAGTCCCCTTATATATTTTTTTTTGTCCTTTACGCAATATTTACGGAAATTGATCGATTTTTCTTGTCTCACAGTACTCAGGCCCCCTACTACAATTTTATGTAATATTACATAAAATTATAGATATACATAAAATTATATCTTTAATTCTAAAATTATAGATATAATTTTTAGTATATCTTATAATTTTATAACTTTTTTTTTTTTTTTTTTTTGGAAAGTATTCCTGTGGAAAAGAGACGAGGAAATTCGATAAGGCCTTCCCGTAAATTTTTACCATTATTTAAAGTTCAATTTTTAAATATATTAACTTATGATTGTAGTTAGATTTTCTAGTCCATGTTCCCCTTGGTGAAGGTAGATCTTTTCAAATTTTCATAATAATCTCCCTTTTCATGTCTTCCAGCAGCTAAAAATGGATAATAACTTCCGGCCTTTTTAGCTTTTTACATAACAATCGAGCGTTTTTATTGTTAGTGGATAGTATTAAAATGGCTAATATTTTTTGTCAGAATTTGCATGACTTCTGATGCTTCGTTTTCTAATTTTTTTTTAAAGCTTTCATTAGAATTTTATGAATTACTACTGCTTATTATTTCTTGCCACACGCGACTGCTTCATGTCCCGTTTCCTCCTATTTCAAAATTTATCTTTTTGAGCAGCTCAAAATTCCAAAAAAATATGTCCGAATTTATATGGGAATTGAAAACGAAATCTTCATATTTCAAAATTTTAAGTTACTGAAATGAATAATGAGATGAATGGGTGGTAACTGAATTAGTAGTGAACTCTCAAACAAGTCAACCAGAGAGGGATTTTAGTTTGGAAAAGATTAATTGAAATTTGACAAAGGATAGACAAAAATTCAAATGAAGAGATTGAAAGCAGTAAGAACGACAGAAATCATCAATAGTGTATTTCAAACTCAAAAGAACGAAGTTTTGAGACAAAATGTTAATTTAGTATAGGATTTTAAGTTTCCAGGCTCTGCGAATTCAACAGACATCTTCCATCAGTACTCTACCCATGCTAAAAGGTAAGAAAGTTGATAAGGTAAGTACTAATTTTTGATTCATTTAATTGATTTTGATTCAAATTGAAATAAATCATGGGATTTTATTTTTTTGAAATATTTCCCCCCATTTGTTGTGAATTTTTTTTTTTTTTTTTTTTTTTTTTTTTTTTACCTTCTACCACCATTTTTCGTAGGCGATGTTCGTTAGTCGGAGTTTCTTTACAATTTGTTCCATATTAGCAATCATAGGAGGTGGGCCACAGATGTAAACTTTGATATTGTCAATTTGACCTGTGACCAATAACTCATTGAGCGCAGATTCTACATCTTTCAGTCCAATACGACCTTTTGAGAAGCCATCATCATCGTCAGTAGTATTGTTACTCGTAGAAGAATCAGTCACAAAGAATTTACAGTTGAGGTCTTCATTTTTCTTTGCTATACGGATGAATTCATCCTAATATAAAAGAACCAAATTCATTTTTGAATGAATTTAGGTAATTTGTGAGTCGGAAATTGTCAAATTACCCGGAAGATTAACTCTTCTATTGATTTTGCACTGTATAGTAAGGTTGAATGTATTTTGGTAGTTGGAATGTCTTCATTGTTGTAAATTTGGTTGATGATTGATGAAAGTGGATTGATTCCGACGCCTCCGGCGAGAAGAAGTAGATATTTGAATCTTTTGTCAAGCTCAGGATCAAAATAAAAATCTCCACCAATTCGGATGGACACTTCTGATCCTTCGTCACACTGAAACAGACAAAATAAAAGTGTACAAATTATTAAAAGTACGGTCTGTACGGAATTTTATGACACTAGTCGATCAAATTGTGTAGATTACGAATTTGACATCTATTATTGGGGGCAATCAAGTCAGATTTTGTTAAAGTTTATGCAAACTTATGAAAAAAAAAAAACTAAAAATTCCTTATCATATCGCCTTTTCCACATTCTGAAGTTTATAAGTAAAAATGACGACAGCAAAAATGGCCACACCAAAACTGTGCACTGTAAAAATAACTTAAAAAATTGGACAGTGAAAACGATCACAGAAAAATGGCTGTATTAAACTAACCACCACAAGAATAACGACAATCAAAAATGGTCACCATTTTTACAAAACTATATTGTTAGGCTTTACTAATTGATTTGAATTTTCCCGCTTTTTTTTTTGACCAATCCTGGCTCTGGAAATTTTCGCGGGATATTTGAAAAAGCTAAAAAGTTGAAAATTACGTAAAACTCGCGTCTTGGGATGGCGTTTAGTAGTCATTTTGTGCTCATTGTGGCAAGTCGTCATAAGTTCTTCTATTAATTAATTAATTTGTTAAGTGAATTAAATTACTTCAGTGTGAATCCAGAAAGCAGGTTGGACAAGAGAGTGTTGAATGGCCAAATCCAATTGTCCTGTTTCCTGCAAATGTATTGGACTCGAGGTAATTGTGAACCCACCGATTTTAGATACTCCCGGGACAAACAAATCTACCCTTAAAACAAATCAAAGGCAAAGAATTTAATCATCTTGGGTATGGTTTATTTTATTTTGACTTGTGGCTTACCATTGTCCAGCTTTGAAAGTAAATGGAACCGGTCTTACAGTTGTGGATAAGATGACATGCTTGACTGTAGGGGAAATGTTACTTATACTAGTCACAGTGACGTTGTGAATATTTGGATCCCTCGATTTGTCTTCGGTCCTCTCCAAATGTGATTTACTACTCATCTTAGTACAACTACTACTCAACTCTCTCTGGAACAAGCGGTAGCAGTTGGTTGAGTTTGAACCAAATCTTATCAGCTGACCAATCACCACGACTGATGTAACTGACCCCATTATTCTATATCGCTTTTCGCTTATCTTTCGATGAATTTAGTTAAAATCTTACCCTCAAAGCACAAGATGAGATAAATGTTTGTTTTTTTTACAAACTTTTCATATAATTTAATAAGCCAAAAAGGGGACAGAACAAGTAATGCATGTGAATTAAATTGCGTAAATATAAAGACTAGTGGCATTTGCTTCTATTATGCCGACTCGGCCTGGCACTTCGGTGCATTCTCTTTCCACTGTCACGGTGACTTTGACCTGGTTCTTCTGGAATGTCGGAGAGTCTCCTGAGTCAGTTGCTCACTTTTTGGAGCGGTGCTGGTTGAGTTTGAATATAACTAAACCAAAAGAAATGACTGAAGAGAAGGAAGTATGACAAATACATCCCAAGTGCCAACTCCACGTTCCCCTTCTCTCGATCACATTCACCGCCTTCCTCTATGGAAACAAAAAAAAAAACTTCATAAATCATGGATTGGTCCAGATTTAACAGATTTTCCCACCAATATGTGATTGGTCAAAATTACAATACTTACGCAAAATCCATAGAGAGTAGAGGTTAACTGCAATTCCCACGACCATCTGAGCCAGTTGGACACTTGTCACGAACATTGCAATTTTTCGTGGCATCCGATAACGTAAGGCCTTTAAATAGTAAATTCGGACTTATTAAAATTTCTTTAACCAGAATATGAAAAATGAATGTCTACACATTGTTTCCTGAATTTCTTGTGACCTGATCTACTGAATGAGTCCATAACTCAAATTTCGCATGCTTGCGAATATTAACCTATAATTATATTTTCAACTGAACTGAATAAACTCATTAAACATTAAACATTAATAATAAATTCATAAACTAAATGTTTAAAAGTACTGGATTGGATAGTATCTAAACCAATCAATAGCGAACGCCATGTGAAATTCAAAATTATCTGTCTAGCTGCTGTTATAAACCGTGTTGTGAAGGTTTTCTAAATTCAAATTTTCTAATCAAAATGTAGTAAATAATTTTCAAAAAAAAATTAGCGACATTTTCAATAATAAAATTTTGAATACCTTGAACGCGTAGTAGGTGTATAAGAAAACGTGTACACCGTAGTTCATGGTCATAAAAATGCGATGACTTGGATCATGAGCTGGGTAGGTATACCATGTATAAATCAGCACAGTTGCATGATGGTACCTTAAAATAAATAAAATATACACATCAATTTACTCTGACAGGTCACATATCTATAAATAAAATTTTAAATGTGCAGTGTCTCGCTATAAATATTATTCCAAGTAAATTCAAAAATTCCAATTTAGCCAATCAGATTTGAATATTTTTGATTTTTTTTTTCTAGATTGGCTAAATTTAAAAAAAAAATTTCATTTTCTTGGGAACAATCACTAACAATCCTCTAAAACTGGCTTGATTATTTTAAAATCCTTACCAGTGAAGGAGCATGAGTGGTTGTTTTCTAAGGACAATGAAGGCCGTGTCACCGAGTTCAACGACCTTCGACAAGATCCCAATGAGTTCCCAAAAGGCAGTGCCTTGACTAAAATGATTTCTTGAACAGATAGAATCATGGATACCATTGGGTGTCCGAAACCAAAGGTCCCATAGCTCAGGGATATTCCGACGGAATGCTAGAGCTGAGAAACTGGCCAAGACGATGTTCCAAGTGACCAAAAGTCCTAAAAAATTATTTAAAAAAGAAAAAAAAAAGGAGTTACAAGTTACATCTATAGATCCAACTGATCTTTGATCATGATTGGAGTTATTTAGTTGCCTTGAACTCTTGCTGGACTCTTGTCCTTCATCCAAGCTCTCCCTTTGAAGATGAGAGTGACATAGATGATGACAATTGATAAGCAGAGACCCCAGTACTCTCCCATAAGGACACGCCATTTGGGAAAGTCAAAGTCCCGCTCGAACTTATACAATCGAATGTAACTGGGTTCACGGAGAGGAAGTGGTTCTCTTGCCATTTTCTAGTAATAATAATTATTACTGAGGTCACAATTAATTCAGAATTGAAGGGAAAGAGAAGCTATTAGAATTAATTATTTGTAACGAAATTGAACCAATAATCGAAACAGAAGGTGAAAGTCTTTGAGTTGCTGAGTCAGAATTGATTATAGGAGAAAAAAAAATAGAAACTTTGTCTACTCGGGTGAAAGCGGAGGAAAAGTTGAGTTTTCCTGAGGAAAAACCAAAAAAAAATTTTTTTATTGGTACTTTTCCTATTTTATTTCGAAAGAAAGAAATTTTTTGAATAAATTATGGTAAATAATATAAGGTAAAAGCAACCAGGATCCATGGAGACTGGTTGGTTGAACTCTTCGGTTTCTTTAAGCAAAGGGATAACCGTGTATGTAACAATAACCATGCAAACAACATACTGTCCAACTAATCAATAATGTTACATGAGTCATCACGATATTGATGAATTTCTAAAACAAGACATAGGAAGGTCGAACTTCGAAGTCGGATTTGAACCGGATTTAAATCTAAGAATAAAAACAAATGCTTTTTTCGCATACCTTGATTGATGTAGATCATATCTTTTATTTATTAATTTAATAATTGTTCGGGTCCGACGAAGAATAAACCACCTCGGAATTGAAGATTGTTAAAATGATTATTTATAAATCAGTAAACAACACCACGCATATGTCGGCAAAAATTTTAGTAAAATTATTTTATGCGTTCATATCCGGAATTCAATGCCCTCTTTCCATTTCACTCCATTATTTTAAATCGAAACCAAAATAATTCATTGATTTAGTTTGATGCTAGAATTTGGACAAAGAAAGTCAGAATTAAAATAAATTTAATGAGGATTTGGCTTAGTTTTTTGAAATTGCGTCGCCTTAACTTATAAAAAATTTCAAAATTATTTAATATATTTAATTAAATAAATCATTAATCAGATAATAAGGTATTAAGTTAAATAAGTCATATAGAAAATAAGTTATAAGCGCACTTTGCAGAAAGTTACATCTAAGCATACCGTTTCGCTATAACCTGCCAATATTCAATATTGTACTATCCGCAGGTTATGTCAGGGTCACATGGGTCAACCGTATATACGTTTTTAATCAATATATTATTTCTTGCAATTTCAAATGGTTATATTACGACTACGTTGATTTGGTGCAATTATATTTAACTTTAATTTCTTGATATTTGACCCAATAACCGAGCGCATAGAAATATTTTAATATTAACAAAGTAACTTATCGAAAATTCTACTTGTGCCAATTTTGGCTAAAATTGTTGACCTATTCTCAACCATCATTGCTTTACCTGACTATAGAAATAGTGAAGTAACCTGACCATAGCGACGTCTAAGAAGCTATTGGGTAGCAAAAGGCCATGATTACTGAGGTCAAATGTCAGCGTATCACCTACAAATTAGTGTGAGACTTATTTTAATATTAGGCCTGATGGAAAGCGACACTAACTTAAAGGTTATAAGCAAGGACAGATCGGGGTTCAACTCCTACCTGATGACCTACGAAATGGTCTTTTAGTGTTTTTAAGTTTGATATAGGGTAATAGGTGTGTAACTCTAGTCACACTAAATTTAACTTTATCTAATTTATAAAAAAAAATTTAAGCCGATTTAACTTGCTGATATTTGGAGATTTTTTTTTTCAAATTGAAATCCACTAGACAACCATCCAAAAAATTATCTATTCCGAGGTGGTTTATTCTTCGTCGGAGCGGTTGAATTATTCTTCGGTTTTCAACCTGAACAGTATACGTTTGGACATTGAAATTAAATTTTGTGTTTGGTGTTAAGATTTATGATACAAGGACGCCGTTTCTATGCATTTGCATAATCGCAGCGAAGCTACACAAATTGGTGATACTTAGAATCTTCACGATTTATGAAAAATTGAAATTTTCATGAAATTTTGTAAATGCCGCATAATATTTTTAAATTTTGCGCATAAAATGGGCGTCCTTGTTCATGGATGAACCTTTAGGTATGTTGTACCTTCGTATCACTAGGTGTGTCAAGAATAATTCACGTTGGTGAATATTCGCCCGCAAGAAGGTGATTGTTTGCTTCGCTTCGCATTAGCCAGTTTTGAGGTAAAATATGTGAAAAATTAAATTAGAAAACTACCCGTGCTTAACGAAAAAATTTGCGTAATATGATTTTTTTTTTATAGAAAATAAACAAATTAGAATGTAATTTAGGAAATTGAGTCATTAATCAACATTAAACCAAACGAAAACAAAAAATTATTTTTTTTTTTTTACTTTTCTAAGAATTATTGTTCTTTTGAATTAGAAAATGGAATAGGGATACACCGGAGATACCGGCACCATCCACCAGAAACCTATAATTCAGGTAAAGCTATCAAGCCCGATTTTTCGGCAGTATATTCGGCCATAATACGCGTTATCGAAATATTTTATTAATTGTGGATCGCTAGCTTGGATTGCGGATCGGTAGCGAAAATTTTTTCAATTCTAGGTTAAGATACTGCATCCTTGTCGAGTGATTCTCTGCCTGTTGGCTCGGATTGTGGATCGGTATCGAAAAATTTTTTACTCTTCGCTCAGGTCGTCTCTTGGATGAATATCGATTTGATTTTGCTTCTTGGCTCGGATAGTAGATCGGGATCGAATTGTTTTTTTCATCTGTGACACGCATGTGTAGATGAAATTCGATCCATGGATCAGATCAGTATCAATAGAAATTTTGACGTATCGGATCGTGGATCGGTATCGAACGATATTTTAATTGTTGACTCGACTTGAAAATCGGTATGGAGCATTTTTGTGCGTGTTAGCTCGGATAGTCCATCGGTATCGAAAGAGATTTTGTTACTTTTGACTCGAATATCGGGATTGAACTATTCTATGTCTTTTGGATCGGATCGTGGATCAGGCTCAATTGAGTTTTTCACTTATTTTTTCACTTTCTTCATTGACATCACTATTTCATTTCTAAATCAGTAATGTCTGACATTTTGGTCAGAATAGTCAGAGCAGGTTTGATTACATGATTACATGATTAATGATTACAGAGATTGTGATTACAGATTACTAATCTGTAATCTATAATCAAACCCCTTTAAGTAATCTATAATCAACTGGGTTTGATTACGGATTTGCGAGCTTATAATCATAATTAAGTAATCAAACCACTAAATTATTTCATATGATTACATGATTACATATTACTGTTATGATGAACAACCGAAAACAAGCACGTCATATAGGAACTTCTTACGCTTTTCATTCTTGCTGAAACAAATCATTCCAAATCATTTTATACTAACACAAAACTTTTCTATGCTTGGTTTCTACTTCTCTTAAAGTTTTGTTTTAGAACAGTGGAGTGCCATAACTTTTTAAATAAGAGCCATTTTTTTTAAATTATTGATCCCACACTTGAAATACATATTGTTTCGTATGCTGCAAAAGCTAACAGTGTTAGAGTAGAATTTGGAAAATTGTTTCAAATATTAGATGACAAGTATTTTTAACTTGTTTCGGTAGTTGGAAATAAGGTTAGGGCAAAGTTAGCATAAACGCCAGTCGCTGAAAGATGAAACATTATGGTAACTACATCTACTTTTGTGCTCGAATCACATCATGAAACTTCTTGCGCAAGATTTAGTGAAATTTTTGGTGAAAATAATTAAGTGAGTACAGTTTTAGCGGAACCAAATTTTCTTTCAAAATACTTTCAAAATAGTAGTTTTTAGATGTAACAAAGGTATTGGTACCAGTACATTAGTTTTTACATTAGCATTCACATAATAATTTCCAAATGCAACCATGTTCGGATGGAAGTATCTTGGGAAAGATGATCAAGGATCATGAAATTTTTATACAGACACTCATATAAATAATGGACACACTATCGCGTCTACCCAAAAATTTTATCAATTCAATTCTTGAGCAAGAAGTTGCAAGAAGTAAGTTAAAACAAAGTTGGAGCTATATTTCAGCAATAACACTGCAAGATAATTCAGACTCGTTTATAATTTAGGTGAAATAAAACACTTAACACTTGTAAAATTAGAATTCGAATAAATTTGTTTAAAAAAAAATTGGTAATCTGGAAAGTTTAAAAAAAAACTCTTTAATGCGCTTTTAGAAATCATGTTTATGAATTTTGACAATCAATACATAGAAATCCAGGATTTAAATTAAAAAAATCGAATTTAAAGTTTAAAAAATTGGAATTTATAGATTTTAATTTTAATTATGAAAATACAATTTTTCGAAACATGACTTGTTGCATGGTAGATGGTACCTGGATTAAGAGTTGTTGAAGCCCATATCTTTTATTTATTTATTTAATTATTCTTCGGTTTTCAATCTGAACAGAATACATTTGGACCTTGAAATTAAATTTCGTGTTTGGAGCTAAGATTTATGGATGGACATGTTGGGTATACTGTACCTTCGTTATTACTAGGGATATCGAGAATAAATCTCCTTAGCAAATATTCACCCGTAAGAAGGTTTTTTTTTTTGGTAATTTTTCACTAGTTTTCAGATAAAATGTACGAAAAATTAAATTAGAAAACTACCCGTGCTTAACGAAAACATTTGCGTAGTATTATTTTTATTTTATAGAAAAAATAAACAATTAAGAATGTAATTTAGGAAAGTTAATTATTTAATCAACATTAAACCAAATGAAAAGAAAAATTTATTTATTTTCTACTTTTCTAAGATTTGTTCTTTCTAACTAGAGAATGGAATAGGGATGCACCGGAAATACCGGCACCATCCACCAAAAACCTAAAATTCAGTTCAGTGCAAGCGCAGGAACCCGATTTTTCGTTAGTATATTCGACCTGAATATGCGTGATGGAAAGATTTTTTTAATTTTTAGCTTGGATGGTGGATCGGTATCGAAAAACTTTTCTATTCTTGGTTAGGATCCTGGATCCTTACCAAGTGGTTTTCTGCCTATTGGCTCGGATTGTAGATCGGTATCGTAAGATTTTTTACTCTTCGCTCGAATCCCTTGAATTGATATCGATTTGATTATGCCTTTTGGCTCAGATAGCTGATCGGGATAGAATTTTTTTTTTCGAATTTCATTTGTGACACACATGTAGATGAAATTCGATCCATGGATCGGATCGGATCGGATCGGTATCGATAAAAATTTTGATGTATCGGATCAAGGATCGGTATCGAACTATATTTTAATTGTTGACTCGACTCGCGGATCAGTATGGAGCGTTTTTGTGCGTATTGGCTCGAATCGTGTATCGATGTCTAAAGAGATTTTGTAACTTTTAGCTCGGATCACCGAAAGGTATCGAACGATTTTAAGTCGTTGGATCGAATCGTGGATCGGGCTCTTTACTTATTGAATCGGGATCGATGTATTTTTGCCTGTTGAATGAGATCGAAATGGAAATTTTTTCCAATTTTATTAATCTGTATGTGAAAGTAATTCCAGAATTTGCTAATCCTTTTCGAAAAAGTTATAATTTTTGAAGTTAATTGGTCTGAGATACCTTAAATTATTAGTTAATTATTTCTATTCTAAATATAATAATTAATTTACTATAATGTCGTATTTTTTTACTCATTCGGACATGTACTTATAGGAGATGTTGTCTTCATTGACATCACTATTTCTAATTCAGTTAGTGTCTGACATTTTGGTTAGAATGATGAAAGGCGATTTAATTAAAGAGATAAGTTATGTTATTTATTTACGAACATTTCACTTACGTTTGTATACCGTGTTAATTATTCTAAAGTCTACGCTAAGGCATAATGAAAAATGTCAGGCTGAAGTAATTCCAAAACTTTCGATCATATATGCCGGATCCAGTATCGGAAGTTATAGAAGTTTCAGGTGATTAGTATATTCGGTGTATCTATAGAATGGACTGAACATAATTTTATTTTCATGTCACATTCGCGAATAATGCAGTTTGGCAAAGCGAATATTCGAATTCGAGAATATCCAAAAAAAAAAANTTTCATGTCACATTCGCGAATAATGCAGTTTGGCAAAGCGAATATTCGAATTCGAGAATATCCAAAAAAAAAAAACCTTATTCTCGAATCTCGATACCCCTAATTATCTATCACATTACCTAATAACTCAATTTTGTATCATTTGAATTTAGTATTATAATTTGAATATAAAATATCCTATAAACTGTTTCTACCTAATAATGGATCCCGATTGTAATAAAGTAAGATACGTATATAATAAAGCTCCACCTGTAATATAACCGAAAATATCCCCGACCTGTACTTCTGTTGGGATATAGGAGTTTACATGCTGAATTGTTCNTTTCATGTCACATTCGCGAATAATGCAGTTTGGCAAAGCGAATATTCGAATTCGAGAATATCCAAAAAAAAAAACCTTATTCTCGAATCTCGATACCCCTAGTTATCTATCACATTACCTAATAACTCAATTTTGTATCATTTGAATTTAGTATTATAATTTGAATATAAAATATCCTATAAATTGTTTCTACCTAATAATGGATCCCGATTGTAATAAAGTAAGATATGTATATAATAAAGCTCCGCCTGTAATATAACCGAAAATATCCCCGACCTGTACTTCTGTTGGGATATAGGAGTTTACATGCTGAATTGTTCGGTTGTAATAAACTCCCACTATATTAATAATTAAATCCAAATTTTCGGTGGTCCGACTAAACTTATTACAATCGGAATCCACTGTACAAGCTCGTAAATCTATGGTATGAAATATCGAGAGAAACCAAGATATTCTTCAATAATACGAATATATTTTAAAGGATATTCTACTTTGAAATTATCATATTAAATTAAAGTGATATAAAACTGAATATTAATATTACATTAAAGTTGTTGAAATATCGAGAAATCTAGTAATAATTTTTTACTGGGTACGAGTATACTTTAGACTTTAGTATACTTGTACTACTTACTTACACGTATACTCTTATGGAAATTTATTCCTTAGATATGAAAAACTAATTTTGTTTCGTAGACGAAACAGAGTTTTTAGATTGCTTTTCTTTTATTTATAAGACGCCCACGGTCTTACGGTACTTTTCGAACTAACTCTTCTATTTTGAACACGAACAAAAAATTCAAGACATGTACATGTTTTTATTTTTTCTTAAATAAATTATTATTTGCAGAAAATCCATCAATTATTTTTATATTTTGATCTTAAATTTATTATTATGATTGATTTGCTCTTGTTAACCTGTTTGTTATAAATTACAGGTTTAAAATTTTCGTAACAACCAATACTCATATTATAATGGAATTATTGTTAAATCTCAATCTTGTGCATGATATTTTCATTTATTATTGTGGGAATTGTTGATAATGTCGGCTGATAAATTGTGTCAGGAGAACCATAANGTACATGTTTTTATTTTTTCTTAAATAAATTATTATTTGCAGAAAATCCATCAATTATTTTTATATTTTGATCTAAATTTATTATTATGATTGATTTGCTCTTGTTAACCTGTTTGTTATAAATTACAGGTTTAAAATTTTCGTAACAACCAATACTCATATTATAGTGTAATTATTGTTAAATCTCAATCTTGTACATGATATTTTCATTTATTATTGTGGGAATTGTTGATAATGTCGGCTGATAAATTGTGTCAGGAGAACCATAANGCATGATATTTTCATTTATTATTGTGGGAATTGTTGATAATGTCGGCTGATAAATTGTGTCAGGAGAACCATAAAAACCAGTTCCTCTCGCATTCAACCGGATTGGGGGAATTTCTATTGTTGCAAAGTCATTGTTGCGAAATTCATCTGGCCCTAAGGCTTTGAAAAAAAATAATTTTTTGACATAAGGACAAGGAAGGGATGTTAGTTGTTTTGTATTTTGTAGGTCATTCCCTCCTCATTTACTCTACACGTTATGTTACCTGGTGGAATAATGTTTAGATTCTGACAGGTAAGTCTTGTATATGTAGGAAACGTTGAAGGTACTTGCCCCACTACTTCTATAGTCTCTCTCGCCAATATTTCTCATAACAATTGAATCCTTGACATCTGAGAGCTAGCATGGTATGGGAGTGGTTGGAGTATGGACTAAGTCTCTATGAACCTGCATTCCATATCTACGCGGTGCTATGGATTGCATGGATTCTCAGCAGGTAAAAAAGAAACAAATATGATTGAACTTCCGGTTTAAGAGAGTATTTGAAAATGATTTTGATTGATTTGTAATAGGTATACGGTAGTAGAAGTACCTGGTTTGAAACTCATCCTTGAAGCAGCTCTTTACAATTGGACAGCAGTTCTCTGCTTTCCAATTTATCCTATTGCATTTTCAATTTTCTATGCTGTTCGTTTTACCCTCAACACTTATATCAAATGGGAGTCAAAGGGAAAAGTTTCGATTATGCCAGGTTGATTTGTAATCAAATTTTTAAGGTGAAATCAAAAAATTTTAAAGTTTCGTTGTTGTTTTTTTTTTTTTTTTGTTTAGGAAGCGACGCTGTATGGGGAACAGAATCTTTTGCAAATGCTTGTAATTTCACTTCACTCTATGTTCTTGAAGGTGTTTGTGATCCTACTAAGATTGAGCGAAGAGCTGTTGATGGACTTGTAGAAAAAGAAATTGATGGTGTGAAAATTTACGATAAACTCAAATGGAGAGCAGGGACACGACTTTACTATCCTGTTTGGGAACGGATGGATAAAACTTTTGATATCAAGCGACACATCCGATTCCTTAGTGAGTGGAGTGGTGATGGACGGACTTCCTACAGTGAAGATGATGTTTTTGATGAAATTTCAAAATTTTTTGATCATCCTCTTCCTAAAGACAAACCACAATGGGAGGTTTACATTGTACCGAAGTATGTCTACAACGATCCTGATAAAACTGGGAACTATTATGCACTCATCTTCAGGTGACACTATGACATAATTTAAATTTGGAAGCATAATTTAAAGGAAAAAAAAATTAAGATAAGATTTTTATAAGATTTGTTTTGTTTTGTTTTGTTTTATTTTGCAGAATCCATCACAGTATTATGGACGGTGTGAGCGCAGGGTTTGCTCTCCAAAACGGTATTGCCGATTACCCACCTAGTTTATCGGTGAATCCGTTAGCACCGCTTAAAATTTCGNCCTAGTTTATCGGTGAATCCGTTAGCACCGCTTAAAATTTCGATGTTGCAACGATTAATGGGTTACGTAGCCATTTTGGTGTTTGGTTTACGTGATGCTGTGAGATCATTTACTCTCTTTGAATCAAATTGTTTCCATGGTCCAAAATTAACAGGACCAAAGAAGCTCGGATGGTCAAAACCAGTGGATTTGAACTCCCTGAAGGCAATGAAAAATATAACCAAAACTTCAACAACAGCAGTACTCATGAGTGCTCTTGGAGCCTCATTACGGAATTTAGCTATCAGGAAAAATCTTAAATTTCCTACAAGAATTCATGCCTCTTTGACAGTAGCTATTTTACCTTATCCGGATATGAAACCACAAAATAGGTTCACAGGTTAGCTCAAGGTAAATGATTAAATACTTTTGTTTAATATTAAATTAATTGATTATTTTTATAGTGGTTCTATTTCCTATGAACCTTGCCATTGCCTCTACTATTGATAGGATCAAGTCAACTTACAAATCTGCACAGAGGTTAGCAAGGTCATCAGGTTCGTCAATGAAAATAAAGATTAAATTGGTAAAATTTAATTTACACAGTTAAATATTTTTTTTTGTAGAGGCATTGGTAAATTTTTACCTAATGAGATTATTGGGTCAAACATCAACAATTTTTTGTAAACTCTTCAACAAACTTCTTCATTCTACGATGCTTCTATCCAATGTTCCAGGACCAGCTGAAAAAGCATACCTTTTTGGAGGTGATGAACTGGTCGACGTGTCATTCTGGACTCCCTTGAAGAACTCGATTGGTAAGTTGAGAAAAATTAAAATTAAATATTTTGTTTTTTCGATAAGAAATATAATTTTCTTGATGATTTGATGACTCATTCAAGGTGTGTCGATGAGTTTATTCAGCTATGCTGGGAAAATTCGTGTCGGGATGGTTGGTGACTCTTCAGTTTTTCCTGATCCGAAAGATGTACCTACTCTGATTACAGAATTTGAAAAAGAAATTGTAAGGACAGGACGGATTGCAGGTTTGGATGAAGAACAATGTTTCAATCTTAGTTAAACCAATGAGAAAAGAATTCAATTTTTTTGAATAATTTGATAACTTCTAAAAGTCAATTAGTCTTGTGTCAATGTTGAAAATATTTCAACCTCTGTCATTGGTTAGAAAAAAAAACGGATACGTCTGGAAGAAGGTCACTGAGGTTGAGATGGACTAAAAAGGTAAGACAGTGTTGGAATTACTGACTCGAGGAGAGGTTAGTTAAGCCAAATGGGATTTACTTCGCCATATAAATGAACAAACTCTGTGATTTTTCAAGCAGTTTTTAGTAAAAATCCATGCCAGAAATCAATTCCCAGTTATTTTATACAACATGTTTNAAGGGGCTAGTGTTGAAATTGACAAAAAGGGTTTCAAACACCCTTGCCATCGTTTTCGTTTTTTGACCGACGTCGATTAAATTTTGTATGAGTGTACCTAATCGCATTCCTCAGGTGCCATATTTTTAGTTTTCCAAAAAAATTTTTTTTTTGAATTTTTATTAAATTTAAAAAAAAGATAATTTCTGAAAATAAACATTTAGATCATGTTGGGTATTGATCTACTCTACTACTTTTGGGAGCAGCATTGAATGCATGAAATCATGTTTAGAGCAAAAATAATTTTTTTTAAATAATTTTTTTTTAAATAATTTTTTAAATTTTTTTTTTGCTCTAAAACTGATTTCATCGATTCAGTAAAAAAANGATCTACTCTACTACTTTTGGGAGCAGCATTGAATGCATGAAATCATGTTTAGAGCAAAAATAATTTTTTTTAAAGAATTTTTTTTAAATAATTTTTTTTAAATAATTTTTTAAATATTTTTTTTTTGCTCTGATTTCATCGATTCAGTGCTGCTGCAAAAAGTAGTAGGAGTAGAACAATACCCAACATGATCTAAATGTTTATTTTTCAGAAATAATCTTCTTCAAAATTTAATAAAAATTCAAAAAATATATTTTTGAAAGACTAAAGTATGGCACATGGGAAATGCGATTAGGTACATTCATACAAAACTTAATCGACGATGGTCGAAAAACGGAAAATTTGACAAACCCTTTTTTTCAATTTCAACACTAGCCCGTTGCCCCCCTTTCTCCCATCATTCTCGAATTTCAATTCATAGATTCATTAACTCATTGAATCCATAATCGGACTCTACTTTTGGTCTATCAAAAAATTTAAAAAAATAGCAAAAACAAAGTGAGAATTAGAAATAGTGCCCATTTATAAAAGGAGTTCGCGGGAGGTGCCTTGTGGCGCAAGTGGACCTTTAGATTAGCGAAATAAATCAGATCTTCCGATCTTATTCCAGACATTGGTTTATCAGGGACAATTATTTGTGAAGTTTTTGAAGAAATTGATATTGAATATTGCCAACAGGTTTGTCGCTTACAGGCATGCATAGATGTTAACGGCATACCGTAATGACCAAAGCCAAAGAACAAAAAAGTTTAATACTAACAGCTGACTCATGCAGTTTACTAAGCGTAAAAATGAATATATTAACTTTTTGTTCTTTCGCTTTGGTCATTACGGTACAAGTGTCAAAGTCAAACAAAAAAAAATTGATCAGTCAACATTAGACAAGAATTATTATTACTATTATTATTACCGAATTTTTATTATTGAATGTAGTTTGTTAAATGTTCCGTCATAATTAATTGCTTTATTGGCAACAGCTGCTACCCTGAGTTATGAAACGCATACATTATTTGGAAATTATTATGAACTTGCAAAATTTACTTCTAGACAAACTCTTACAATAATTTCAAAAAATAGTGTATGCCAACTTACACAACATGTGTGTGTCTGCTGCCCTATGCCATTTTTGGTGAAAGGCAGAGAAAATTACTATCCGTTTTTTGTAAACATGCTGTATAATTTTTATAATTTTTATAAATATAAAAAATTTTTTGTCTTTCTTAATCTTCCCTTATTTTATGAAATGGCGGGGGAATTCTTGAATTATTAATGAATTTCGACAAATGAAAAATATTTTTATTTCACCTNACACAACATGTGTGTGTCTGCTGCTCTATGCCATTTTTGGTGAAAGGCAGAGAAAATTAGTATCCGTTTTTTGTGAACATGCTGTATAATTTTTAAAATTTTTATAAATATAAAAAATTTTTTGTCTTTCTTAATCTTCCCTTTTTTTATGAAATGGCGGGGGAATTCTTGAATTATTAATGAATTTCGACAAATGAAAAATATTTTTATTTCACCTNTTTTTATGAAATGGCGGGGGAATTCTTGAATTATTAATGAATTTCGACAAATGAAAAATATTTTTATTTCACCTTATTCAAAAATGAAGATTTTATCGCGAATGGGCAGTCAAATGGAGAATATTTTGGTCATCATTTTTACATTTTATTGTTAATTTTAATTTACTAGGGTTGTTGATTGTTTGTTGAGATTGAGTTGAAAATTTGTTTTACATTGATATACTAAAGAATTTAAAAACAAAATTTTCAACTTTATTTTCGAATAAAATTTGAAATTTGAAATTTGGTTTGGTAGAGACAATGTGAATTTCAAATGTGGCAAATAATGGGAATTATTCTCCGCAACTAAATTTAGATATCACAGGAGTTCAAGCTATATATTCACTGGTTAAATTCCCTTAAACTATCCATCTTCAAGACAGGTATCACATGACAAATGGGAAAATTGGTTAGCGTAATGAGCTAACTAATTCTGTTTTTAAAGTCTATATTTCAGTATTTGGCAGATTTTTTAAACCTAAGATAGAATCTAAACGGTTAAGTATACCTTGTTAGAGAGATTCTTTTGTTTTTCTTAGGACGAAAATAAAGTCTGGAAAATACGGGCTGTGGAAAACCGATGTGTAAAATACTAGTCGAGTAATTATTAGTCTATTTTTTATTCGGATTTCTTCGCAATTTATGACGACTTCAACAAATTAAGTCTAACTGAAAGGCTNAATTTATGACGACTTCAACAAATTAAGTCTAACTGAAAGGCTCAATTATACAACATTAATTGAAACGTTTAAAATAATTAACTACTCAGATGTAAACGAAAGAACAAAATTCTCATCTAAAGTGTTCTATGTACGGGCGATAAGTCTATGCAATAGATATGTACAAGTAAACAAATGGATAGAGCAACAGTTATTAAATAAATTCAAAGAAGAGGTAAAAGAATGGGTTAAATAATCTAGAAAAGACATTTACGACTAAATCTAGACTAATCAATGACAACTAACATAAAACAATTGATGAATAACATCACACCTAAGTGAGCTCAATTGTCACAAACAGTGATGAGTATCACTATAAAACACTCATTGTTTCAAATAGTTAGACCTGTTTCGGTGTCAGTTCAATTAACATTGTAAAAATGATGACCTTGACACGAAAATATATCATTAAAACTAAAAAAAAAAAGTATCCTTCTTTTTAAAACTATTTGCTTTCAAGTATATCGCATCTGTAAAAAATAACTCTGGTACTGCTGTTCTTATTGCGGAGACAAGGAAGTATCGAAAATATAACTATTGTTGAAAAAAGTAAATCCTATTTTATTCCGGTTACTTTGGAATCAAGTGGAACCTAGGGTTCAATAGGACTTTGATAAAGAGGTAAATTCATTCAAATTGCCTATGGAGAAGCACGATCTACCTACTTTTTTTAAAGGATCAGTTCGGTCATTCGGAGACTAAAGTTTGCCTATTTTGTTTATGGAAACATTAAGAAGAAATATTTTACCTATAAAAATCAATCATTCCGTATTNTAAAGTTTGCCTATTTTGTTTATGGAAACATTAAGAAGAAATATTTTACCTATAAAAATCAATCATTCCGTATTCAAAATAAATAAATCTTTCAAGTAAACTTGAATTTTCTTGATGTTTTTGCATTTTCTTCATTTTTTAGAATATTTTCTATTATTTGCCATATTTTCCACTATTTACCAATATTTGCCACCAGCATGAGAAATATTAACATTTGCCGGAAAATCCTGAGCACTGATTCTTACTAGGGTTCCGAATGACTCCCACTTTCTTCAGAGTCAGAGTCAGGTGACTCAGAGTCATGACTCACTGACTCCAATTTTCACACTGAGCCAGAGTCATGAATATTAATGACTCAGTGAACCTGACTCAGTGACTCTTATAGAATCACTACTGAAGCTTGAGTCAGAGTCAGGTGACTCAGAGTCATGACTCTGTGACTCTGAGTCATGACTCAGTGACTCAGCTTCACAGAAATTTTATGTTTTTCTTTTTACAGTAAAATGAGCATAATGCGTATTCAAAGCTCAAAATGAGTGATACAAAGACGTTAAGTTACCTGCTCTTTTCGGTTAAAGAATCTTAAATAAATTTTTGAAATTCTTCTTTATTTTTGATCCGATTTAAAATTAAATTATCTTACCTGCAATATTTATCCTGATCTTTCGTATCAACTCTATCAAAATAATCGATGATTGGACGCATCAGAATGATTGAGCTTTTTTTTATTTTATTGACTTTGTTCAATTAACTCATTTTTTTTACTGTCTAATTATCAAACAGTGCACTTCTAAATTAGCTTAAAATCTAAATTAAAAATTTCGAATGACTGAATAGTTTTGGGTTTCGATTTCGAATAATTAACGTTGAATTTCGATTTAGCTTACAGTTTGTACCGAGACTTAAACTTCGATTTCAATTTCGACTGAAAAGTTGAATTAAATTTGGATTTGGATATTCATCGAATAACGGATTTCAAATTCGAGCACCCTTAGAATTATGAATTTTAATTTTTTTAAAGTATAAAACTTTGTCTATCTTAAGAAAACTCCGTTTTATTATACATGCTTGAAACTTATTTCCAGATCTTTTAGTATATTTCAATTTCGATGGCCTGAAATGTTATGGATTTCGATTTTGAGAAACTTAAATCATAGATTTAGATCTAAACTATTTAAAATTATGAATTATGCTTTAGATTTTGTGGTTCTTTAAAATAATCGATTTCGACTTACATTTCTATTTCAAATGGCTATTGTCTACTTCGATTCTGATTGTGAGTTGGAATTTTTAGAAGCGTTCGAGTTTAAATTTTTATTAAAATCTGAGTTCGATTTCGATGTGTAGTGGTGTAGGTTACAAGTGTGCTTCAAACTAAACACGAGCAGCGCGGCAGCAAACTCACACTCTCAGATTTGTTGTGTTGCGGGAGTTGAAAAAAAATTTTAGTACAAAAAAGGCAAAATGTAAGCAGTAACGCTTTGTTGCTTGGGAGTCATGACTCTTCCTAGTGAGTCACGACTCAGAGTCAGTTTGGAAAAGCACAGAGTCACTCCCATTTCATCTATTGAGTCAGAGTCACCCAAAACCAGTGACTCCGAGAAACCGATGAGTCAGAGTCAGAGTCACGTGACTCAGAGTCATGACTCAGAGTCATTCGGAACCCTAATTCTTACGATATAAATATTTTTTAAACTCTCCTATTGGAGAAATTGAGGTGAGTTATTAAAGTTTGAAAATTTATTTCATTATTTTTTGTTAAATTCGTTTTATCAATTTTATAAAAAATTTTGAAGACCGTTTAATTAACAATTTGTGAATTAAAGTAAAAAAAATCATAACGTCGTAAATTAAAAATTAAAAATTTGCCCACCAATGTTGTAACCCGCGAAAGCTGGTAACTGGATGTAGTCAGTAACTTTTTGATTTTCCCACGTAAAGTTGATTTGTTTGTTTTGAAATGTAACAATGCTTGGATTTGAATGGTTTTCGTGTTAGTTTTAGATTAAGATTAATTTAAAATTATTTAAGTCTATTCATTATTAATTAAATAATTAATCTAAAAGTTTAATTAATATGTAGTATTTATAGCAGTTAACATACACAATCAAGTTGGACCAGTTTTCAAGTTTGAGAAGTGTAAGTAATTTCAATATTTTTTATCTTATTTTCTCTCTAAATTGTTTATAAATCTTTTTATTAGTTTTTAAAATTGCAAATTTTGTTGTAATTTCAGGAAAAAAAATGAAGCAGAGAATCAGCAGCTTCATTGAGAATTTCAAAAAATCGCGTATTTTGAAATATGGCATGCCTTTCTTCGTACTGGTTATTGGTGGTTCCTTTGGTCTCGAAAACTTGACAAGGATTCGCTACGATTACCGTCAAGCACAGCTTTTACCAAAAACAATGGAGNCGTCAAGCACAGCTTTTACCAAAAACAATGGAGGATTGTGGAATACCGATGAAGAAACCCGAAGAAATTACTTTGGAAAAAGAGTTTGAGAAATTGAAAAAGCTGGATATTGACAATTGGGAAAACAAAAGAGGACCAAGGCCATGGGATGAAAAATTCTAGAAATTCTACAACAAATACAATCAGACGTCAGAGAAATCTTGATTTGAAGGAATATCACGGTAAATTATAATAAATTATAGTGAAAGATTTTTGTTTGTTTTTATTCGTAACGATAAAGTATTATCACAACAACATGGGGAGGGATTGAGAATTCTTATAGGCTCATTGCCTCGAGAAGTTCTTATCCCTTGTCAGGTGAATTTGATTGGATTGAGGTTTGAGCATTCGGCGAAGGTTTGCATTGGGACTAGACACTGAGACAGATCTCTTTCTTCAAAATATCTAGCTCTTGGGATATCTTGTCCACGAGAGCTCGCACTGGGACTGACGCTGGTACAATTGCTTCGTCCAGTCTACAGAGACCCAATTAGAACCATATGTAAAACTTATAAATTCATCCATAAATCTAACCAATAATGCTTCCTTTGTACTAAAGAAATGTTCCAAATGTTTTGTATTTTTTAGGAGAACAGATCGATTGTTTTGAATTCTCGATGGATTCACTCCAGCTAATACATATTAAGCATTCAAATTCAGTAGTTGTGTATCGCTATCACACCCACAAGTGATTGTGTATGTCTATGAACACCTAAGTCATTGAACCCCATTTTTTTACAGAATCTCCCACAGTGTTGCCAGTTCAATAGTTATTCATTCTCTCATTCGTTATGTAAAATGCTGGCAACATGGGAGGAAAAAAGTTGTGGTGTGTATAGATATACACTGCAGTGTATATACATCTCATACTTGTTTTCTATGTGATTATTTGATTCAGCAGTAATCCCAATGTGTATAAAAATACACGGATTTATCAAATTAGAGACTTAAAGATATGCACAATTTGAAAAAAAAATGGGACAGAATGATGGGCGGGTCATTAGGGTTAACCCTCCAGTACTGTTACCCAATGCGAGTAAATGGCGGCCCAACTCATTGATCGAGCCGATGTATCGGGGCAACACTAGTTTTAAGATTTCAATGTTCATGTTCTCATGTTTTTGGCAGAGAAGTCGTTTTTCAGATTCACCAATAACAAATGCAGAGTCAAATTTACTTACCCTGCTGCAATGCGAATGTATCCATTGTATGAGATTGATGCGAGACCCACTCCGATGCTTCCAGGCAGCATCCCACCCGTGAATATCATGTCCTTTACAGGTATTCTACAATTTTTTTTTTACAAAATAGAATGACTTTTGTTAAAAATGTATAAATTGCAAGAGTTACAGGACATGGTTATTTGATTTTCAGGAAGACCTACCCACAGTACGAGACCATGTCAGGCGGACCACTGGAATAATATATACACAAATTATTAGATGGTGACTTTTAACGTTATTTTCTTTTGCAAGTATCAACTTACGGGAAATTGGACATAAGTGCTGTGGCGAGAAATTGTTTCGCAAAGAGGTTGGTGATGCAAGGAAAAAGTCCCCCTACAAGTGGAATTAAGTAAAAGAGGAAAATTGGAAGTGTATTACTTCGAAGCGCGAACAAGTGTTTGTCGATGGTACGAAGTCTTTCGATTGGATCTGATATACCTATAGGAAGTGACACCCAACAAACAGTCCTAAAATGATAGTAATAATTTTTAAATAAATTTAAACACTTTTATACTGCTAACTTCCACTTCTTTGGTTTTATAGGATGACTTTTATAGGACAACTTACATGAAATTCCTCATTTTGTCAGGATGTCCCATCATAGGGAGTGGTGTAATACAGTGGATTTTCTCTGGAACTTTGACCTTTTGCTCAATCATGAAGTTCCTTATCCCACCAGAAAAAGCTGCCAAGAGTACACTCGTGAAGGTAACATCAGCGAGATTTTTAATTTCTTTGATATAATCAACAGAGAGCTTCTCAAGGACAGCTCCATTGACCTTCCGTGACAGTTTCTTCTCAGGGATGTGCCAGGCGTTGTAGTCATAGTCCATCCACATTTTTACGGCTTGGTAAGGAGCCAAGAGTGTCATTCCAATGATCTCTAATACTCTACCGAAACCTCGTCTCCAAGTATAGTTTGGGGTCATTGGAAGGATTCGTCCTTCGGAAGTAATTAATTCACCTACAAGCTTCAGGATACTAAATCCATCGGCAATCTAAAACAAAAAATATGTCTTGTTTTTTTTTACATATAAATGATTTTTAACCGTTGATTTTAGCACTAAAAGAAGACTCACACTCTTCATGCTGACGCAAAAAAGTTATTGCGACAGTGAAACAATATTTTCTAAACACAAGGCCGATTTTGAACAATTTTGGAACAATTTTGGCAAAAAATTATGGATTTAAGAATTATTCCTTACTTAGTGTTTCGTCCATGCGTCATTCAAAATTACAATTACAGGTAACAGTTACTTGAATTTTTACTAAAAGTTTAATTTTAGTTTGGTAACTGATAATTGATTCCTATTGCAAATTTGATGCTGAATCGAATGCATTTGCTTTCAGCCCTCTAAGTGGTCACTATATAAAGATAAAAGCCCAAATCCACGACAAATACTAACACTAACACTATAATGATGGATGATGGAGGAATCAAAATATGAGTCTGGTAAGTTTCTTATTGACCTAACCCCTAACTTAGCCATATAATTTAAGAACTTAAGGTTTCTTTTTTCTTACAGCATGATGTATTTTTAGACAAACAGCAGTGGCTTGATTCTCGCCGTTGTCATCAACAGTATTGGGGAAGATTAGAAATTCCCATGGACTCCTATACTTGATGAATGGTTTCTCAACTAACTCGTTCGCGATTCTATAAAGGTGCGACTCAGTGTAGACAGTACTTCGAAGTGGTCCTAAAACAATGAAAAAAAAAAAAAAATTTACGGATTTCGGTTTTTGGATTTAAGAAAAAAAAATGCAGTGGAATTTTTTAAGTCTGGTAATTTAATAGTTAAAATTGAATCATAATTTAAGTACCGTCGTAGATTCTGACGTGATTGGTAATATCAAAATGTTGATCTTTTTTCCAGAAATAAAAACCCATCCATCGACTAATGAACTGCTGAAGTTCTGGACGTAACTTTTCACCATCTGATCTTTTAGCATCGATGAGACGTTCTTTGAGGAACTCTCGTCCATGTTCTAAATTTATAACACCATCAAGAATCATAAAAATGAGAAGAGGAGCCCTTGGTCGTTTGTAAAGATCATCTACTGCGAAGATAGAACTCCTTGTGGTGAGGATTTTACAAAGGTCAGGCCTAAAGAACTTGCCAGTAAGAGAAATGAGGTAACGGTAAATATAAATAGGTATAAACAATGTAAGCATGATAGGCATGAAGGGTATGATGAGAAGTGCTAAAGTCACTGTCAAAAGTTCCTTTAGAATCCGACACAAAAACATCGATAAGGACATATTTGAAAGCCTTATCTAGGTATCCTTTCACTTCAACTATACGAGCACGACAGCAAAATGCTCGACAAAAATTTTTTTTTGCTAAGAGTAAAAAATTTTTTTTTTGATTTCGATGCTAATAATAATCGTTAGTATCGGAATTGAGAAAAATGTAAAATGTTACTATTTTTGGAAGATTTTTTAATAATAATGTCGAGCACATTGTTGCCCTCAACTACAACTACACATTGAATCATTTCACAAATGATTTGAGTTTATCGATAGTTCATTTTATTTTTCTATTCTCAACGCTTCTTCTCATTTAATACTAACTTTATCGAAACTTTATTTATTCACAGAGTATATGAGAGATATTAACTGTATGAAGTTTGAACTGTAACTGAAGATTGAATTGAACTAAATTCATCACCATTCACCACGGTTTCCGTTTTTATGAAAAACCGTGTCATCAGTTAAGATTGGGTAAATTTAGTAGTAAATAGAAGAAGAGTAAAAGTGATCATTATTTAAGAATTGGACCAAGGTAGCAGAATATCGTGGGAAAAAGGTAAGCATTTGGTTAACAAAATAATATGTCTCAACTCAACCTAGAGCTCAATTAACAATAGAATTTCCCAGGGTATAGTTACTTTGAGACACTCTTCGTACACTTCAATAGAAGTACGAAAAAAACACTCAATTCTTTTGTTTTTTGGAATGATACCATAATTATCAATTTTTAATAACCAATTAATTAACAACCAAGTACTTAGAAATCCTCTTTAAGATGAAATTTTTTTTGGAAAACTAATTAACTAAAACGCAATTAAGTTTACGCTTTAAGTACTGATAAAATATAACTTGAACTAAAAACTCTTCAGACTGTAATACTGAAACAATGGCTTTTTTTTTGCTATTTGTTCATGTGATTAAAGTTGAAATATTTAGGTTAAGAATTAACTTAGACTTTGATTAATTGTAAATTTTTGGCTAATCAAAAATTTTTGATTTGTTCTTTGGTTTTTTTTTTGTTTTTTCTTTGTTTGTTTTTTTTTGTTTTTGTTTTTTTGTTTGTTTTTTGCAGGGTCCATGGAGATTGTTTGTTGTCGCTTCGCTTAAAGCGAAGCGACAACAAACGGTCTCCATGGAGCCTGGTTTCTTGAAATAATGGTACTGAACAAATTAATTTCGAAACCACTTGGAAAAATGTGATAAACTTAACTTAACTTTAGCTTTTAGCTTCATTCAGATGAAGAGATGAAAATCAAATTTTTAAGTATTGTAAGAGGCGAAGAACATGACGAGTGTTTGCAGTATCTAGAAGCAAATATCGGCAAAAAACGGATTTCCACTGGCTTGTGCTCAGCTCAGGTGACTCATCCAATTTACTCCAAAAATGTACAAAATGTCAACCCGCGCGATAGGATTTTCGGACAGATTTTCTATTGGACATTCCAGCCTTCATAGGTAGGAAATGTCTATTTTTGAAATTTTTGAAATCTTCGATAAGAAGTTTGACAAGATTTTTTAAATTTTAGACGCAATTAAATTGGTAAGACCAAACATTTTGAAGAAATTTAATATAAACAACCTATTTNTTTTTTAAATTTTAGACGCAATTAAATTGGTAAGACCAAACATTTTGAAGAAATTTAATATAAACAACCTATTTTGTAAAATTATACACTTAGTAACGAAACATGAGATTCAAGCTTACGAAAAAAAAAATACTAAAATACACCAACACCAAAAGCAAGTTTCTCAATAGCTGGTAGTATGCTTTTTTTTGCTATTTGTTCATGTGATTAAAGTTGAAAAATTTAGGTTAACAATTAACTTAGATTTTGATTAATTATAAATTTGTTGACTAATCAAAATTTTTTGATTTGTTCTTTGGTTTTTTTGTTGTTTTTTTTTGGAATAATGGTACTGAACAAATTAATTTCGAAACCACTTGGAAAAATGGGATAAATTTAACTTTAGCTTTCAGCTTCATTCAGAAGACGTGTGTAACAATGCTAATTTGATTTTTAGTGTTGTAAGAGAAAATGTATTAATAATTTAAAAAAAATTGAAATATACGGAATTAAATTAAGCNATAATTTAAAAAAAAATGAAATATACGGAATTAAATTAAGCACCGTAGACAACTAATAAAATTCAATGAAAAAAAATTTCTTGACAAAAAAAAATTTTTTTTTTAGACGGAATTAAATTGGTAAGACCAAACATTTTGAATAAATTTTACAAAACCTATTTTGTAAAATTATACACTATAGTAAAGAAACATGGGATTCAAGCTTATGAAAAAAAAATTCTAATTACACTAACGCCAAACGCAAAGTTACCCAATATTCTAAACAACGATTCAGGATGAATATTAAAAATTTTGATATAGGAAAAATGTAATATTAAATCAATTATTCCATATTTGTAAATACTAAATTTAAAAATTCACATTACTCCAAATTATTCATTGCTGGTAGTGTCAACATTTATACCAATGATACCAAAATTATACCAATATTCTACAAAGAGCGGTGATGATTTTTTTGAAGTATTTGAAAGAGTAGTGTGCCTGTCCACTTATCGGTTGTTGTTTCAAAATTTAATTTACTTATGTACAATACAATTAACTCATTTATTTTTATTAGGCTCATGGGTTTTCACNCTGTCCACTTATCGGTTGTTGTTTCAAAATTTAATTTACTTATGTACAATACAATTAACTCATTTATTTTTATTAGGCTCATGGGTTTTCACAGAATTTTGTTTTTACTTTTCGTGCAGTCAGTCCTTTTCGTTGTACCCTGCGCTGCTTAGTCTACACTTTTTGAATTAACTTTTCCATTCCAGTTTGCGTTTACCTGGTTATACTGAAACTTATCTCGCACTTATGCCAGGTGACGTCTGCATATATGGGCTGAAAAACTCAAGTCTAGAATCCAACCAGCAGATCTATTTGTTGGCGAAATTCTGTTAAAATGTGACAGGGAGTACTAAAAATCACATTTGACCTTTAGTAACCTCCAGAGGTCAAATGAGAAGCCGAAGGACATTCTGTCCCATTTAAACATTATTTGCATGGAAAGATCTACTTGATTGCAAAGGTTGGATTCGATCCTTCTGTACGCAAAAATTTTTTCTAAGTTTTTTAACACAAATTCCCATCTCGAAAATTTTCTAAGTTTTTTGACTTTTCGGTTCCTTTACAACTCAAAAAACTACCTCTACAAAAGTTGTTGTGAACAACCAATGGAGGAAGATATTCCTCTAACATTTTTCTCCACGATGACCTGGTCAGGGCAAAGTTTAGGTTAAAGTAAAAAAAACTTCGGAAAATCAAGAAACCTGAACTTTGACCTGACCAGGTCATCGTGGAGAAAAATGTTAGAGGAATATCTTCCTCCATTGGTTATTCACAACAACTTTTGTAGAGGTAGTTTTTTGAGTTGTAAGGGAACCGAAAAGTCAAAAAACTTAGAAAAAATTTTTGCGTACAGAAGGATCGAATCCAACCGATTGCAAAATCTAATTTAAATCTGACAGGGACTACTAGACAAAATTAATTGTACAGGGTTCTTTCTTTCTTATTTATTTTCTATATGCAAAGTAATTGAGCAAAAAAATTTTGACAATTAATTCTGAACCATCTGGCAGAGAGAATCAGAGCCATGAGCCATGGCTCGTTAGCTAGAGCTAAATCACTGACTTCGGTTTGGTCATACCTACAAAGGAAGCAACTGCTAAAAGTCTCCTGAGTCCAGAGTCCAATTAGAAACAAGCTACCAACACACAGCAACAGGAAATCAATCAAATAAATTTGAAGGTGTCAAATAATGAAATTAACTTATTTTCACAATGTGCCGTGACCAGCTCAGTTGCAAGGGAAGAGTTTGGTGGGAAAAGTGAAGGAGAAGTTTTTTTTGCCTCTCAGCCAAGGATAACAAGCTGAGAACAAAATTGAGACAAAAAGTGTAGACTACTTAAGCAGCGCAGGGTATCTAATGATTCGTTAATATAATTTGTTAATTCTACGAAACTGACTTTTTAGTACTATATTTCATCAAAATGTATGCTCATTCCAATTTAATTGTTTAAAATTTCAGAATATTTCAGAAATTATTTGAACCATCTTCATTTTAACTATAAAATTAGTCTCTTTGAGCTATTACATACTTTTAGTTGAGATAAATTAATAAAAAATTTTCACAAATAGAAATTGAGACTTCAGCACTAATATTTTATAAAGTTGGGAAATATTTGCTCACCCTGATTTTAGATCAAATCAAGTGTATATCTAGCGTCGGATTATAATTTTTACAGATATATGCAACAATTTTACTCATTAAAATCCAGCTTAAACGATTATGTAAATTATCAATTTTCAAATTAATTCCGTTTACACAACAGTTCAATTTCCAATTTTTTTTATTAGGTTCGTCCCATTCCCATTTCACCCACTTTAAGGGTCTCATTGCGCACCGGCTTGTTCTCATCTTTAGTTGTTGATTAATGCTCGAATATTAAGACACGAGGTATAATAGATATTTAATAATTATATCTAATTAATTCCTAAGAATTAAAGATAGCTTATGTGGAACTTTCAACTATTCCGGCTAACAATCGAAGAAATGAAAATTCTGTTAATAAATGCCCACTGCGTGCTTCAGCCAATTCAGAAACGAATGCAGTAGTTTTTTTTTTTTTTTGAGTTGTGTGATAGTGGTGAAAAAAAAGTAACTGTATTCGTTTCTGAATTCGAATTGGCTGTACCTACCAATCATATTGAAATGTTTATCTGGGAAACATTTAATATGTTAAAATTTACCAATTTAACAGAATAATATCAAAAATATTGGATTGCTATCAAAGGTATCAAATTGATATGTTATATGTCATAAATATTCCGTATTTATTATCCCTGATTTGTGCCGACTGGAGATATCCCGGTTTACTAGTAGACACGATTTTTCCCAACTGAGTATTACACAACGTAAATGTCAAATTCGCAGTTTTGGTAAATTATTCGCAGTTGCGTAGAAGAGTTTGTCTACATAATAAAAGACAGTATGAACTTTATTTGATTTAATTATTTAATTATTAATTAATTAATGGTAACATTGATTATTGAAATTGTGAAATAGTGTTGGAGATTTCCCACTTTTTTTTCTCTTCATCTGAGACTCTTTCATTGCAGAATTATAATGATGGTCTTCAAAAGTCTCTTCCCATTGGTCGAAACTGCTCACCCCTTTCGTGCAGCAGTTACTAACTGTGGGAATTTGCTAATGGAGCCTTAACATCAGTCATGAATGCAACAGAGATCCTTCAAAATGGAATTCCCATTTCCCGTAGTTTTTCCTGATCCCCCCTCCCTTCCCCACCGCCGTAGCCTTCTTCATTCATTATCCTAAAAAATTCAAAAGAAATTGCCGATGTGATGGTTAGTTTTTTTCAATTATTAATTTTAGTGCTAATTAGTAATTAATTATGAATTTGTACCTTTTTCTTTGTCCATATAGTTTGATTGGTTTTGTACTAATTTCCTACAATTTACGTTCTTGTGATAAATCTTAGGATCGTGATTGGTGTGGTGAGAATAACAAACCAAGGGAATAGAACAGCACAGACGGCCATCATCGCAAAGTTTGCTAATTTCGCTACAACCATTTTTTTTCTGGATTTAGAAGACGTTTTTTGATAATATGGATTTAAGTTAGGTAAGTTATGAATGTATCGCTAAAGACGCAGTTCAAAATATTGGTTTAAAGGTTTAAACGTTTTATGTATTGTCTGTAAGATTGTTTTCGATTGACTGAATGCTCCGAGGTTAAATAACACTCATTTTATATGCCAATCACACGCGCTGAGGACAATTTCTGCGTAGGATGAATCTGATTGGTTCATTCTGGAGGCAGAGGCTTCGTTACACGAGTATTAGATTGTGGGACCATTTCATTGTGTGGCTTTTACTTTTTTTTTTTTTTTTTTTTTTTTTTTTGCATGAGGTACTTGAACTTATTGCGACTTAGTTTTGCAATTTCTATGCAAATCCAGTCTAATATTTGTAATGTCAAGGTTTATTATGTTAAATTCAACCGACACGTGTAAGAACAAACAAACAGGATCTAACCAAATGTATGCCAAAAGAGATAAAAACATACGCAAAAAAAAATTAACCACTTATAATTTAATTACGTTTTTAGAATCCAAAAATCTGATTTCCCTGCCTCTAAAATGAACCAATGAGAAGCTTGTTTGAAGACACGCCTTCTAAATTCCATACTGGTGGAAGTTCCTCCAACCCAGTGGTAGTGCGTCATTCGTCAGATGTAAATTCCCATTCTNCCGACACGTGTAAGAACAAACAAACAGGATCTAACCAAATGTATGCCAAAAGAGATAAAAACATACGCAAAAAATAATTAACCACTTATAATTTAATTACGTTTTTAGAATCCAAAAATCTGATTTCTCTGCCTCTAAAATGAACCAATGAGAAGCTTGTTTGAAGACACGCCTTTTAAATTCCATACTGGTGGAAGTTCCTCCAACCCAGTGGTAGTGCGTCATTCGTCAGATGTAAATTCCCATTCTCTTTTTTTTTTTTCAATGTTAAAAGAAGAATCGCATCACTAAAGTATTTTCGCAAGCCTCTCTGAATGGGAATTGGCACAGAGATTTATTAAGCATTTGAGAGAATTGCATCAGAGTGAGAGTGAGATTGCACTAAACTTGATCTTAGAAAGTGGTTCTTTCTCACTCATTATAAATCATAGCAGAAACAAAGGATTAGAAGAGTTAAACATTTGAGCATTTAAGCGAAATGTTTATTCTTTCATCTCCTCTTTGCTTATTAGTCCAGTAATGAATGAGAATGAGATGAAATGAGATTTTTAAACTTTTAGTTAGGAATTAGATTTTCATTTTTTTTTTTTTTTTTTCGATACCATTCATTGTACTTTCATTGAAATGGATCCCATGGACGGAGATTCCTGATCTTAGTCAATAAGTCTCTAAGGACGCTTCTCAGCATGTTTCTTAGTGAATGATTCAGCACTGCGGTTAAATTTGGCACGGTTCTAGATAAGAAATTCAAAACAAGAAAATCAATAAGTCGTTGTTGTTTTTTGTTTCATTTATAATGCTTATTTTTCATTTATAATGCTTGTTACACCAAAAAAAAAGTACAAGTCAAGTAATGAATTGGTATTGTTTGACATTTCTTACCTTAGTATAGTCTTCAGCCAAATCACCACGAAGGGGATGGTCAACTTCCGGATGATTCACAAGTTTTATTAAATCCGCTAAAACATTAGCAGCCTTTGTGGCTGGTTTCCAATTTTCTGGGTTGATAATATTGAGACAAACAGTTCCCTTCTCATCAATATTCGGATGATATATTTTTGTTTTGAAAGTGACAAGGGGAGGTTTGAATGGATATTGTTCAGGAAAATTAACTTCGATACGAAAAGCGCCATTACTATAAGGAACTTCATTCGGCAAAATGATGCACTCCCAATGTAGAATATTTGTCTCGTCTATCTTAAAATTATAGAGTCCAGGTATGTTGAGACTCTTGATTTCAGTAATTTCCTACAAGAAAAATATCATAGGTTTAGGTAACGGTATAACAAATTTTGTGTTAGTAAGTTAACAAAGGAAAAGGCAATTTTTCGTGTATCTATTGTTCCTATTTTTTTTTTGACTTTATTCCGTTACCTTTTGAAGGCGACGAACAGCTGCACTGGTTCCTGACATACTCCTTCCTTAGTTTGTTGTTAGTCCTCTTTACTCAGACTTCGNGCAATTTTTCGTGTATCTATTGTTCCTATTTTTTTTTGACTTTATTCCGTTACCTTTTGAAGGCGACGAACAGCTGCACTGGTTCCTGACATACTCCTTCCTTAGTTTGTTGTTAGTCCTCTTTACTCAGACTTCGAATCGGCTAAATTGAAAAAATCAAAATTCAAACATAATAAATTAGATAATCAATAATTGATTATGAATTATAATTATACAATAATACCAAATTTGTTGTCTCAATAGGAAGCACAAACAGACAGAGAAATTCAAATTAGTAAATCAAATTTCAAAAAATTTGAGACTAAAATTTAAATGTTTTTTTTTGTTTCACACTAAATTTGATTTTGGCGCGTTGAGTTATGGCGGGAAAAATTAGTTGAGTTCAAATCATTGGGATGACAGGACGACTTGTTTATTTACGTTTTGAAGAGGGTGATTGACCTTCCGCAAATTTGTAAATTTTTTTACAAATTTGCGAAAAGTAAATTCCTAGATTATTGAATTTGTGATTAATTTTTAATTATTTAATTAATTATTCACTCAACTTACTGTTTGAACAGATTTGAAGAAGTAACGCTGCACTACTTTTTAGTTTGAGTGACTGACTCAACAACGAACAAAATAACAACAACGGTTTCACCACAACTTTTTTGTCTTGTTAACTTTGTCTCATCAGAGACAGCTGCACAACGGATAGAAAAAGAAGGTAAGATTTAAAAAAAACTTTTGATTTATTACTAAAAATTTATTCAAAATTTTGATATTATCGTCAAGGAAAAACAAAAGTCCATTCATAAAGCTATTGTACTTTTAGTTTTAGTACGTCTTGTAAAGTGGTTACATGTCATTATTTGATATTCACCAGAATCCATTTATTAAAAAAAAAATTGATCAAAGAATTTGATTTGATTAGAAGAAAAACCAAATCCTTACCAACCGAATTCTTTGAGTAATATGTAAGTAAGTAATAATCAAAGTTGTTTAGCCTATAGGTACAAAATGAAGATTTTGATTTTCTCACACTTAAACAGCAGTACTTTGTAACAACGTATTCTTACTAAATATTCCTTAAGCATTTATTATATAAATTTTTTTTGTTGAATTTGCAACTTCTCTATACTACTCATAGTATGTACTCCCACCAACAACAGATAATTTGTGGTATGTGAACCACACAGCATAATAGTGATANAATTGATCAAAGAATTTGATTTGATTAGAAGGAAAACCAAATCCTTACCAACCGAATTCTTTGAGTAATATGTAAGTAAGTAATAATCAAAGTTGTTTAGCCTATAGGTACAAAATGAAGATTTTGATTTTCTCACACTTAAACAGCAGTACTTTGTAACAACGTATTCTTACTAAATATTCCTTAAGCATTTATTATATAAATTTTTTTTGTTGAATTTGCAACTTCTCTATACTACTCATAGTATGTACTCCCACCAACAACAGATAATTTGTGGTATGTGAACCACACAGCATAATAGTGATAAAAGTTTTTTTTCTCAATGTTTCATACTTAACTCTTCAGTTTATAACTCAGCAGAATCAGTTTTGTGTCTGGTGTATCTGGTAGAATCGTGATTGCATAATAATCAATTAAGTCCCAACTTGTTGCTCATTTTACCATATTTTGCTACTGCTGCTACTGCTGCTAGTAACAAATGATTGTTTTCTGAAAGGAAAAATATCACAACAACAGAATGGGAAAAGTGAGCTTAATGGGAATTTTATGCCTTGTACTCCTGCTAACCATGACATAGATTATGGTCTAAAATTTTAATAATCATTTTCCAATACCGCATTCACTTCCACCACTAACCACATTAGACTGGAGATAATTATGTCATATGGATAGATAGGATTTTGTTAATTTTATTCTAATATTCTGTCCTGTCAATGGAAAATAGCACTCATATACGTGAAATAAGTTCATTTTAGTTGAATAATTCTTACAATTTTTATTAATTTCTTTTTTGTCAGGAACAATCACGATTTACCAGTGGGCGTGACTATCGGCATTACGGTTACACCAAAATGCGTAGTTACGCAGTGACAAATCCACTTACTGCAACTAAAAGTCATAGGTATGCAAGTTATCTCAGGACACCTACTAGATTCATTGCGGAGATTCATGCAGTAAGAAAATTTATAAAAATTTCTTATAATTATTGAGAGAAAAAAAAAAGATTTAAGATATTAGATATTATTTATTCAAATTGTAATTTTCTAACTCTATAGGTCTTATCGACACTGCTTTTACTCTGTTACGGAATTGCCATAATTGTGTCCAATTTGGCGGGTGGTAATATACAAGAAACTGAAGAAGTTATACAACATAGTAAGTAAATTATTGTTTTTGTTTTTTTTTGTAATAATTGAGGCTTTCAGAAATAATTAATAAGTTTGATTGGTTGATCAGTTTCTTCTGTTTTATAGGATTGGGTGTGAGCATTTACTTATGCCTTGCTTTACTTACCACTGGAATGGATCTAGCCTTATCAATTTTACTTTTTTGTGCTGCCAAGCGTGTAAGTTTAATCTAAAGATGACCTTTGACCTAAACTTACTAAGTTTGACTTAGTATCAGTAAGCCTACCTAATTTCAATTTCTTTTTTTTTTCTTTTTTTTTTTTTTTTTTTACAGGTGAGTCGTGAAATGTGCATTTTCTGGTGGCGATGTACTCTAGTGACACTCATAATATTTAATCTTTTGACCGTATGTTTCGCTATCCTTGTCAGTTCCGGTCTTCTCTTATTGGCCATTGGTCCTAATCTAATTTTCAAACCCTTTGCACTGTACGTCGTTGGAGGTTTCATTGATGACCTTTTCCTTCATACCAGACAGAAAAGTCCACCACGACCTCTTCAAGCACGCAGCGACGACTTTTTTACTATGCCTCCCAGTCCAGATGGACCCTTGACCAAAGAGAGTGATGACACAAAACAAACAATGCTGTTTTACAGTGACGAGACTGATACTGATCCTGATAATGTGAACAACATTGGTGACACAAACGAACAACTTGTGAAAAAAGATTCGACAACCAGTGTCATAACAAGCCCAACCACATCTAGTCTCGATTGGCCCAAACTATCTACAGAAGCTACAAAGTATTAACGTTAGTAAATTTAAAAATTTTTTTTATAAATATGATTTATATTTTTCTATAATGGAACAAAGGTCCAATTTTGGTTATTTCACGGTGCTTTAGGATCTCAAATAGAAACCCAGTGGTATTGAAATAAATTTTGTTATAGGTATTTCTATAACACCGTGGAATTCACATAGATTTAAAATTTTAAAAGAAATTGATGAAAATTTGTAAAATAATTAGAAAATAGGTACTTGAGACTATACGAATTTTGTTGTTTGTGTAAGAACAAATAATTTTTCTTTGTTTCGGTGAATTATAGTTATAGTTGGGTAGGCACTTTNATTTTTCTTTGTTTCGGTGAATTATAGTTATAGTTGGGTAGGCACTTTCCTGATTTTGATAAAGAACAACCAAATGGACATTTCCGTGGAGCCAAAGCTCCAAAGGAATTGTCTGTAAAGTTTTCTGTTCCAATTGGAGGACGCCATGTGGATAGCGGATTGAATGGAGTTTCCTGATTGGCCCATTCGATAAATGTAGCTGCTAATTTTGGATCAACTTTTGCTTCTTCAAATTTATCAAAGGATTCTATTAGTTCATCTTCAAAATCCGGTTCTATTGGTTTTGCTTCACTTGCCACTAGAAATAAGCATAATAATATAAAACATTATTGAATTTTAGCAAAAATTAGGAAAAATTTTCAATAATTTTATCAAAATTTACCTGACATGAAGTAATCTGAAGGATCTTTCAGTCTTTTGGTTAATCCCAAATTGTTACCAAAGCACAACAAAAGTAAAAACGATAGACTTGGGCTGTACGACATGTTCAAATGGATTTACCCCATATTCTTGAATTACGACTTAATTGAAATTAACAAATTGAGAATGTCATCATTGGGAAATGAATGAGGAAAAATGAACAAAATGACAAAACAAACACTAACCAAAATTTCCATTCTCAGAAACAAAAAAAAAAGGTTTAAAAACTTCAGGATAGAAAGTGTGATTAGGAAATTATAATGTAGTTTTTTGTATTTGTTTAGCTTTTTTTCTTTTCTTTTTTTTTACTCGGAAGGCTCTGATTCTGCTGAACTTGAGTTTCGGACTTTAGTATTTGTATTAGAAGAACTTGGTTTCCGGTTCTCTGAATTTTTCCTTTGTAATCCTTCCGTATTTCTGTTATGCCAATATTCAGTATTTATATCTTGAATGATTTTAGCAACTTTCCGAGCCTGTGTCTCTTTTGTTTTTGGACATTCCATTTTCGTCCAGCCTACGGGTACCATATAATAACCTAAATGTCAAAAATATTGTTTGTTTTCAATGAAATGAATTGAGATAATGAAGAGGATGTCCTTTTCTTAAATAATTTTAATAATTTTTAGGAAATTTTTAGTTAGAAAATCATACCTGCTTTACTCACAGCTGTGGCTACACCTAAACCATCTTCTGCAGTAGACATTATGAAATCTCCATCTCCTATACCCACCTGAATCATAAGAATATTAAACGATCACTTAACTATTCAGAAAATAAGCATAGGTTATTGGTATTATATTGTTCCTTACAATACGAGCAAGAACTGTATCTCCAATACCAAAACTTGTTTCAATTTCAGCTAAATCCCTATGTCGCTCAGTGATATACTCACGTCGAATGATTCCACGAATAGTTTCATCAAGTTTTACATTTCCTACGTGTGTAATTAAACATCGACAAAGTTTCCGAGTACGGGAGACAACCTGAGAAGTTTCTTAATCATTCAATGTCGATGTTTAGGTTAGGTTATCTTATGTAGTGTGTGTATGAAACTCACAATACAGGTCACTATTGCCATAATGTTTGGTGAAGCAAATGGTCTCTGTCTTTCTCCATTCTTCACAGAAACTACTGTTAACTACAAATAAAGAAATATTAATTTTATTAAATTCAAGACAAAAAATGAATAATATTACTTCTTGATCAGGAAATTCTTGAACTGAGAGATAGCCAAGAACAGATGAGTAAATGGCATCACCAAATTCATATGCTCCTTCACCTGGTTCAAAGTACTCATTCGCAATGCAAATCTTCTGTCCTATGGGTAGAAATTAAGTGTGTAAGATTACGAAATTNGGTTCAAAGTACTCATTCGCAATGCAAATCTTCTGTCCTATGGGTAGAAATTAAGTGTGTAAGATTACGAAATTCATATTTTGATGTTTTTTTTTTTTTTTTTAATATCTATCTTTTATACAAACCTGGCATACAGAGAGTCCCTTTGTTTAGATTTGGTTTTTGCTTGGTTTCATGAGGCATTTCCTTCAAAACCGGTCCTCCTTTTTNGTTTTTGCTTGGTTTCATGAGGCATTTCCTTCAAAACCGGTCCTCCTTTTTCTGGGTGAATTTCCCAATCGTTGTCAATCGGTTGAGTAGTCAAGGACTTTGATTTTGACATTTCTAAGGTATAACTTTAATCGTCCAATTTAAGAGAAGAAATTTTAGTTCAGGAAATCACTTAGGTAAACAATAGAACCAGACTAAGGATTTATTGGAAACTACACACTCACCATTACAGATATGGGCATACTACCTTTTATTAATTGGAAGAAGAGTCGACAGTCGAGCTTTCATTTCAAATGTTTACGGAAAAATATCTCAAAAGAAATATAAATTTCAATAAAAAGTTTTAAAAAAATAAATAATTATAAAAAATGACAAAAAAAAATCAAAAAAATCAAAAAAATATTTTAAAAAATCGAAAAAAGTCAAAAATATTTAAGATAAAAAAAAAAATAAAAATAAAACGAAAATCAAAAATATAAAAAATCAAAAAAAAATAAATAAAGCAAAAAAATAAAAAAAAAAATAAAAAATAAATAAAAAATAAATAAAATAAAATATATAAAAAAAAAATAAAAAAAAAAAAAAACATTAAAATAAAAAAAAAATTTGATTTTTTTTTTAAGATTTTTTTTGATTTTTTTTTTTTTT
>NIPM01000135.1:119887-145748 GCA_002738285.1 Holacanthella duospinosa | reverse complement strand
AAAAAAAAAAATAAAAAAAAAATAAAAAATAAATCAAAAAAAAATCAAAAAAAAACAATTACCCAATTGTTCCAAATCCTCCCGATTGAATTTGATTTCTTGCGTCCTCCGTCGCTCATCTTCACTTTTTCGCTGTTCTCTGATTCGTTGAACTTCCTTCCGTTTGATTGCTTCAACTCTCTCCTTTTCTATTCGCTTCGTTTCAGTTTCGCTTCTTTGCCTCTTCTTCCTGCAACTGCTAACCTACTTTAAGAAACCACCTTCAATGAGTGTCTTTCGCTTGAGNACCCAATTGTTCCAAATCCTCCCGATTGAATTTGATTTCTTGCGTCCTCCGTCGCTCATCTTCACTTTTTCGCTCTTCTCTGATTCGTTGAACTTCCTTCCGTTTGATTGCTTCAACTCTCTCCTTTTCTATTCGCTTCGTTTCAGTTTCGCTTCTTTGCCTCTTCTTCCTGCAACTGCTAACCTACTTTAAGAAACCACCTTCAATGAGTGTCTTTCGCTTGAGCCCTTCAAGTTTCTCTCCTTGAGCCTCGATAGTTTTCTCAAACTCCTCATGCTGACGAATCAATTCTTCTACTTCTGTAATTAGAATCACCCAATGTTGGATCTTTGACTATTGAGCAGCGGAAATTTCAAAAGGTGGAGGGAGAAGAGAGAAAAGTCAACTTTTTCTAAGAGATATTACTCATTTTGAGTCATGGGTTGCAACTTGCAAGCCATGACTCAAAATGAGTAATATCTCTTAAGGAAAAGTTGACGCTTCTCTCTTCTCCCTCCACTTTTTGAAATTTCCGCTGCTCATTTGATGTCTCAAATGAGGTGTAGGGAAATCTATTTTCTATAGTTTCCTTTTATTGTAAAAATGCTGTATCATTTCCATATTATTACAGAAAGATGCGTTAGCACCACTCAAGTATGTAATAATCAAAATTTGTGGCCTATTCCAGGATTTGTGAAGCAGAGTAGCTGAAGGGGTTATGCGATTGTCAAGGCCGTGGTCCACAATTAATTTTAAGTTCCTTGTGTGTTGATAAATAAATTACGTAAACCGTGAGTAAAAACAAGTGTTTTTGTCAAGAAAAGTGAGATGTTGGAATATGGTAGTGACTTCGTAATGGGTGCCCCAATATGTCCTAATTATTTCCGCTCCTTTTTCGCCAACCATCACCGAAGGGATATTAGGATTCGCATTCACTATGACTGGGAATACTGAAGCGTCCATCACTCTTAGCCCAGTTGATCTGAGAACTCTAGAAATAAAAAAAAAATTAAAAACTTTCAACATTTGACTTTTATTGTGAAATTTTGATTCTATTTTACCTAAGATCTGAATCAAGTACAGCTCTACTAGAGTCCTTTCCCATCGATACAGTACAGCACTGATGATGAAGAGTGAGAGAATAGTAGCGGATGTAACACTGCCAGTATCTATTGCTATCCAGTCGATACTTGGAACAGGCGGCCAAAGGGTACGGTGACAGTCTCGCACCAAGTGACTTCATCGTCTTGGTCTCGTTAACCATTTTCAGGATAAACTTCACACCTGAAACAAACGAGGCAAACTCATCAAATTGCTCAGTATATAAATATTATTAAAATTAAATTTTATGACCAGTGACATAATTTCAGTTATACCTTGCGTCATGACCTTAAGGTCATCTGGATGTTGTAAAAACCTCGGTTCAATGATTGGTTTATCATCGGGGTCATTACTTTTTAGCAAAATTTCTCCTCTACTCTTTGGTCTTGCCAGTGTGACCACGACAAAGAAAGCGTCTTGACCCACGACAGGTTGATAAAATTTCTTGAGGAATCCTGGCTGGAAACCAAATGATTTTTCTTGATCAGATCCCAAACTTTTATGAACCCCACCTTATGATTAATTTGAGAAGGACAGTCAATTAATCTGTCCAATTCATATAAGCTTTGATATGTACAAACCTCCAATAAAATGGTAGAAAATATCTGGCCAATTACGATCAGTTGAATATGTGCTAGCAATTCCTGCTGCTCCAGAGATTCCTGTGATAGAAACGAGTGGTCCAGTACCTTTTTCAAAAAAATCAGTTAAGCCTTCTACCGTCACGTCACGATCTGCAAGAATTGATGCTTTCTGGTTTAAAACAATTGGTCCAACTGTTGTGAAAAGATGATCTAGTAAATTTTGTCCAACAGGTAAATTGAGGCGACATCGTATCTTAAAAATAACAGTTGGGAATATTTAAGACGTTGATGTAAGAGTCATAATAAAAATTGACTTTTACTTACCCCTTTAGAATGGAGATGTTTGATTGGTCCAATTCCAGAAAGCATAAGAAGATGTGGTGTATTGATAGACCCTCCACTAAGAATCACTTCTTTCTGCACACGGACAAATTTCTCAATTCCATGTCGCCTATAGGTTACTCCATAGGCATGTTTTCTTTTATCCAGATGAACTTTGATTACTTGAGCGTAGCGGTAAATAACTAAATTTTTTCGTTCTAGAATAGGTTGAAGGTAAGCACGAAAGGTGTCAAACCTTGTCCCAACCTTCATGGTTACATCCATTGGAGCAAAACCTATTGATTATATAAAAAATTATATAAAAAATATCAAGTTATTCAAAAACCTTTCATCCTACTTGATAGCTGGTGTCCATTTAGATCCCTTACTGCATATCCCATTTCTTTTCCTGACTGAAGCCAAACTTTAGAAGCTGGAGCAAAGCGAAGTTTCTCAACGTGGATTGGTCCACCAAATCCATGTTCACTTCCTACATTCACCAATCACACAAGACTTTCTATTACCACAGCCTCAAATAAGTTAAGAATGCTATAAGAATAAGTTAAGTATCTTACCATTAGGAAAATGACCATGGTAATCTTCCAATTTTTTAAAAAATGGGAGTAAATTTTCATAAGTCCATTGTTTATCTCCAGTAATAGTGGCCCAATTGTCATAATCCCTTGGGTTTCCACGCATGTAAATCATGCTGTTCAGAATGCTCGTTCCACCTAAGCCTTTTCCTCGAGGAAATCTCCCAACCTGATCAAAATACAAACTCAATATCTTATGAAATAAGGTTAGAAAAGTATGATTTTTAATTACACGTCCAATGAGTCCAAGGGATGAGTTTCTTTGAGGTGTGGTACTGTGTTGCCAATCAATGCTTGGTAAATTCAGTAAAATCGGTGAAGTAACTGGAAAGTATGACAAGGGTGTAGGGTCACCCCCTGCTTCCAAGAGCAAGACTCGATGATGAAGCGATAATCGATTTGCGATAACTGCTCCAGCCGATCCTCCTCCAACTATAAAAAAAAATACATTAAAAAATTACTTCTAAATCCTAAATTTTTAACCATAATTAAACAAATACTGACCTACGATGAATTCAAAGGTGTCTACAAATGATGTATCTGTAAAGTTTGTGTCAAGTGTAGCTCTGACGTTGTCCTGGGCATAGTCGAAGGCAGAGTAGAAGTAGACAAATGCTGGAGCAAAGAAATAAGCCACTGGGATCACAAATCCTGGAATTTGGATCATTAGGAGACTTCGGAAGTTTGGAGTCATTTCAACAGCCAATAAGAAGACACCAAAAACTACCGAAGTAGATAAGCTCCCATGCGAATAACTACTTCAAAACTAAACATCAAATAGCACAATTAGTTTTGCCCAAGGAGTCAATTTTAAGTAACTTATTGTACCTTGATTTGTAAAAGATAAATTATCTAACTAACAAGAAAGTTAAAGATGCATTTTCTTTATAAAAATTGAAAGTTGCTTTTACGCCCTTCGTACCAAAAATAACACTGCTTAGACTCTACGCTTCAAGCGTAAAGCTCAACTTGTCAAACCGGATATCAATGATGAAGAATCTAGATAAAAACAAAAGATTATGATTAACTTATCAATTACACATTCGTTTTTCAAGTACTTCTGGAATTTCCTATTAGAGAACCAGAGGCTACATGTGTTCATAATGTCAAAGAAAGATTTCCCTTTGACTTGATTGTGACCAATTAGGTCACAATAAACCGCTTTTTGTTAATTTATACTCAAAATAATTGATCCTTGGTAACATTATCGCCAATTAAACAGATTTGCACATATTTTTAGTAAATTGTAATTATCATGAGTTTCATAGTGTTTTAGCTCCAAACATTTAACAAAAACTTTCATTTCCAGAATAGCTGAAGGATGCAAATCGTAATGATGCTTAAGCCTGCAAAACATTTATCGACTATTTCATACAATAATATTCGTTGCTGCATAAATTAGAGAAAAGTTTCGTCATTTGTGGAATGGGAGAGAAATTTCCGGTTTTTTCAGTAATTTCATGATTGCATGAGTGATTTTCTCATTTCCTAAAAGTCGACAGCACTTTGATTGATTTCTTCACTCCAGCGCAGCGAAGAAAGTGGATGAAACAGAGACCAATCAAATAGCTGGAATTCTTATTCATATACCTATAATTCTTTGGCTAGTCGTATTGATTTTTTCTTGGAATCTAGGAAGCCACAGACTTAGGAGGTTTTAGGTTAGAGCCACATCCTAAATTGTTCATTATTGAATTGCATTTTTATAAAATAGTCAATTCAATAGTCAAATAGTCAACTTGACAATTAGTTGAGTTGAGTGGTGAGAAAATGACAGTAACAAAAATTGAACACGGTCAAATCTATCGATTCCTCAATGTCTCTGACAACCGTGTAAGAAACATATAGTTCATTTTTTTTTCAAATTTTTACAAAATTTTAACAAATTTTTGTTTGGATTTTACAGTTCATGGATTTGCATATGAAGAATACAGAAAATGGGACTCAAATATTTATGTATGATGGGAATACATCTAATGCACAACGATTCAGAGCTGAAGTCCAAGGCAATCAATGAATTGAAAGAAATTAGTAATTATTTAATAATTATTAAATCGTTTAATTCTTCTACTTACAGATGACACCTTTAGTCTTATGTCATTGTGTCGTCGGAAAGGAGAACCACGACGTGTTGTTGTAGAATCAGGTCAGAGGTTAAACAACAAATGTCCAAGTCTCCAAATTTTTGTTAACTATTTTGTCTTATCGGATATTTTACAGGTGATGGAAAGGGTATGGTGAGTTACTGTGACCCTAGTGGTGAGTTGAGTCAATTTTGGTATTTGGAACCTGTTGACATGGAGCATGGGACGGTGGTGATGATCAAGAACAAAGCTAGTAACAAGGCATTGGCTCATCAGGGGTACACTAAAAACAAAAATTTTGAACAAAATAATTAATTAAAACTTTTGTATGTTTTTTTTTCTGATGTACAGATACAAGAATCAGGTCAAATGTATCAATGCAGATCCAAATGATATACATCAACTATGGAAGATCTTAGTTGCCGAGCACGACCAGGCAGGTCATGGAGACTGAACATCTGATCTTCTAACTTTTTGAATCAAATGAATCATTTGAAATGAACCTTGGAGCCTCTGAAGCTCACACAATGTGTGCGAGATACTAGATAAAAATTAGTAAATTATTTATTATAACTCTACCCGCTCGTAGATTTGCTTTAGCTTTCAGACAAAGCTAGAGAAATTTTTTAGTGTTTGTAGCGCCGCTAACTTAGTAACAAATCTTTTCCATAATATATTCTGTACAATTTTACCGTGTAGAAAGTTAATAAACTGGAAGTCCATTTTGTCGTCACGGTAGGTCAGCTTAAGTTTGAAGTTCTTTTGGTTCTGCCATTTTTCTTTGTGGTATCACAGTGAGGAGTGAGTCTTGCCAGGATGAGCCTTCACTAACTTTTGCTAGTACTTCAAACACTGAAAATGAAGAAATAGTTTTCAAATTATCAACTTTCGATAATTGGGTTGAATTTAATCAAAGACTACCTCACTTTTTAAACTTAAAGAAATGAATGGTAGAAGTAGAATGTTAGGGAGTAATTTTTGAGCAGGCTGTTTCATTAATTTTCCTTACGTTTAAAAAAGTGGGGTACTCTTTGGTGAAATTCAATCGATAATTGCAATTCGAAAAATAATAGCATATAAATATTGATTTTAAATATTGATTTTAAATATTGATTTGAATTTGTCTCACCATGAACTATACTGAGGACCTTCCGTGTTTTCATGTCACAAAATTTGTCAATTGGTAATCTTCCATGGCTTACGTTTTTATCCAAAGCAGCTTGGTAGCAAATACCCTTAAGAAATAACACAAAATATGATAAATTAGTTCCAATTCAAATATCTACGATTGCATTTTTGTTTTTACTCTAATAAATTACCTTCTTTGAATTGTGATCAACAAGTCCTCCAATAATATAGAATTTATCAGGTTCAAGTTTCTCAATTACATTCTCAGATTCACTGGTCAAGTATACAATGGAAGACTTATCAAACACTTCTTCAAATGGTTCTTTGTGAAACCGTACCTTAATAAAAAATAAAAATAGTTTCCATAAAACTACTATATTAAAATAGAACAATCAAATTTTACATCTAAAATAAAATATCCTTACATCCCAATTGATGAAACCGTCATGTTTTCCCATAATCTTGGCAGTCTCACCATTGAAACTTGTGACGTGAAACTGAACAGGATTTGGTAGCCTTCTGTTAATGCTGTAGCACCGATGAACTTGTTTTACCGTCTTGTGAATGTCCTTAAAAACAAAACATCAACCCAGTCACATAAGACATAACTAATAAAATTTCAACTTTGATTTAAAAAAGAAAAATCTAATCATCAGCATTACCTTATCCAACATCTCACTATCAAAAGATAAGTCAATCACAACACCAATTTTACAATCACTAATTTCCATTTTCTTTAGTTTCAATGATTTCCGAGAAAGCACCGTCCCAGCAACTTTTGCATTTCGTATTTTCTTCTTCACACGTTGATTCTGTCTAATAAAATTAAAAATTAAAATCAAAAAAAAAATAAAACTTGAACTTAAAATAAAGCAATCTGAATTTGTCGCTGCCTAAAATCACCTTTTGTAACAATACAAATACAATTCAATGTTTAATAAGTTAAGTCAAGCACCTTTTCAGTTTTTTGGTTTCTTCCCATTTGGCTGATTTTGCAAGTCGCTTAAGAAATCTCTTCGATTGTGGTGGCTGCACATTGGTCGACATCGACGTCGAAATGTCATTTGTAAGTATTTTTGTAACTGCTTCACTATCATTTTCAATTCTCGTAGTCGACTCACCTTCCATTTCCACTGAAATTGAATGAAGATTAAATCAAGACTCAACAATAAATTAATCACTTAAAAACACAACTTTAAATAATGAACTTAAATTATTAACGAATCAAAAATTCAAAATTATTTATTTCGAAAAAAATTCCGAATCCATGTGCGGTTTAATTTTCCCGCGCTAAAAATTTTTTAGGGCTTCCCGCCACACAAAAATTTAGTGAAATCTCACCAGTAATACACAAAACTTTACTTACGAAAAAATAATTTAATAGTTAATTAGTAACGTCCCATTGTTGATTCAAATATCGGTGTCCTACAATTAGTTGATGTTCCAAAAANAAAAATTTTTTAGGGCTTCCCGCCACACAAAAATTTAGTGAAATCTCACCAGTAATACACAAAACTTTACTTACTAAAAAATAATTTGTTAATAGTTAATTAGTAACGTCCCATTGTTGATTCAAATATCGGTGTCCTACAATTAGTTGATGTTCCAAAAANGTTAATAGTTAATTAGTAACGTCCCATTGTTGATTCAAATATCGGTGTCCTACAATTAGTTGATGTTCCAAAAAAAAAATTAAAAAATTCATCAGATTTATCAGATTATTTTATCAGATTCAGATTTAAATATTCAAAATTCTTTCCTATCTGATTGGATGAATTTTTTAATTTTCTTAGTGCATCAAATCAACTATAGGACGACCGATATCAATAAGTTGAAATTATAAAAATTTCTTATATTACCAGCTAGGGTTCATCGAGACGGGTTGTTTTTGTGCTTCAGTTACTACACTAATCTAGGATGTGGATGTCTCTTTTATAAGTACAAACTGGCAGCGAAAACGATATCTCTCTTGATCATTTTCACCCCTTGATTAAACTTTTCTTCTAGTTCTTTGTTCCCAATGACTTTTGCTGCCAATGACATTTGACGAAGGAGTTCTTCTAGCCTTCGCATACAACGGATGATTCCTCCTAGCAATAGAACAAAATCCATNGACATTTGACGAAGGAGTTCTTCTAGCCTTCGCATACAACGGATGATTCCTCCTAGCAATAGAACAAAATCCATCAAGAACAAAAATGACTTTAAAAACAACATCAACACGATACAGAAACACCATATCTAGCAAATAGATCCCGAATATAATGAACTTTATAAACTTGTCCAAATTGAAAAAAAAAAAAAAAAAAAANGACATTTGACGAAGGAGTTCTTCTAGCCTTCGCATACAACGGATGATTCCTCCTAGCAATAGAACAAAATCCATATATCAAGAACAAAAATGACTTTAAAAACAACATCAACACGATACAGAAACACCACATCTAGCAAATAGATCCCGAATATAATGAACTTTATAACTTGTCCAAATTGAAAAAAAAAAAAAAAAAAATTCAAATAATTACTTTTTCAGTTTTTGTTATAAAACATGAATGTGCCTATCTCTAAGCACAAACCAGCAGCAGCGGTTTAAATTCATCATATTCGTTGTTTCATTAAAGCCAAATTTATAAATTATAACTTATAATAGGAGACTAATTACTCAACTATTTTACCTTCAAAAATATCTGTCATAGAACAGAGTTTAGAAAAAGTAGCCCCTTTACACCATTCGTAGACAACGTCCATAAGAAATGGTTTGAATTGATCTACATAAAGATCTTCATCAAGATCCATTTTACACTCTTTACTCAGCTTAGCTATTTGTCTTGCAATTTCCTAAAGAAAAAAATGAAAAAAAAATAATCACAATATTATAATAATACTAATATTCCTATTCAAAGTCTAATAATTAAAAAATTTCCAAAGGGAATTCAAAAAGTCAAGATCAACCAAAATCAAAAGAAAACAATGCTTCTACTAAAAAGTAGAAGTTGGAAAAATCTGATTGGTTGAATTTGAATTTTTCTTTTCTTGGGATAATGCTTATTAGAAGACCCGACAGACATAAATGAAATTTTGAAATTTTGATCATGTTGTGAAAACCAAAATAAAATAATTTTGAAAAAAAAAAAAAATTCAACTCACTTGCATCAATTTCAGTGCGCCGGATAAATCTTCTGAGAGTCTAGGTACTTCATTGCTCCTCTCGTCACACACAAGACAACTAAGAAGGGCTACGGTTTTTGGAACATCGAGATCAATAAAAACACCGTTGAATATCATTTCTGTGAGTAAAAGTTCATCCGCACTTGTCAGTTCACATGCCACACGACCTACAATTATAAACACATAATCATTTTTGATAAATATATTTTGAAAATTTTCATTAATTTTGCAACAAAAAAAAATTTTTTTTTAATACCTTTGATTTCAATTACATCATCTCCAGAAGAATAACCCAGACGACGTAGAACCCTTTTTCTACACTTCAACTCATCCATTTGTAATAGAGATTTAGCTTTCCGTAACTCTGCTTTGGCCTGTTCCACTTTATCATGTTCTAATACTTTCTTTACATAAAGGTCATAGAGTTGAGGTGTTTCAGAGTCATTATGGAGGATATGTGCTTCAAGAGTTGCTTCATAATTTTGAATTTTTTTGATTATATTTTTGAAATCATCGTCTCGAATCTTGAGGTCAGTAATGGGGTCAAGGACAGGAAGACCATTGGGAAAACGACGCTGAACTTCTTGGATACTTCTGAGTACTGCCATTCGATGTTCCATGGGTCTGAGGTCATTAGACAAATAGAGACGTACTTGACTTACTTTTTCAATTGCTCCTAAAAACACTGGTACAACCCTCATTTCTGATTTCTTATCTTCTGTTGCAGGTCTTACATCATTCGTTGACTACAGAATAATTAATAAAAAAAATTATACAAATTGAAACCAAAAAATTATTAATTCTTTCAAATTTCAAATTTACCTTTGAATTTGCACTCTCAGCAGAAACATGTAATAATACTTCAACGTTGTACATTGGCTCTCCTGCTGTCATTGGATTTTCTTTTGGATTCTCTTGTCTCTTGAAATTAACCACTGCTCCCCATCCAAAGTCAAAAGTACCAGACATTATCTAATGAATAAAACAAATAAATACAATTTCAAAAATACTTGGATTATTCTTAACTTTTATAAAAAAATTATAAATACTATAATTCCACACTCACATGAACCATTCTACCTGGTTGTAAGAATGGAATGATATATTTGGGTTTGGTGATAAAAGTTTTGAATTCTTTTGCTAAAGTTGCTAATTGTGTTCGAATTCTGTAATATGAAGCCACTTCTTTCTCTCTAGGAACTTCAATATTTTTGTAATCCTCTTCAGCTTTTACAAGTTCTAAAAACATTTAATAGAATTTGATATATAAATCAGATGACTTTTGATTAGTGATTATGAAAAATCTAAAGTAAAATTTTAATTTTTACTTTCACAAATTGCAGGGATGCATGAATAGTTTTGGAACTGGAAGAAACTCCTCTCCATCATAAATTCAGGATTGATTTCTTCAACTCTCATAAGATTCAGTACCATGTTGTATGTAAGATGAAAGGCAGAGTTTATAGGATCCGCAGCACCCTACACACAAACAAATCATAAAATTAAAAGTTACGTAAACTTTGTGAGAATTTCTGGAACAATTTGTTAACCTTGAGAAGGTTACGTCCGACACTAGGGCTAATTTTTTCATCCATCATCACAATAGCAATTCCTTTGTCATCGATACCACGACGTCCAGCTCTTCCAGACATTTGGATATACTCACCAGATGTAATCTACAAAAGTACAATACTTACATGTAAAAACTCTAATATAATTCATACACTACAACAACCTACTAGTTTTAATTTAATTTCTTACCCATCGATAGTCCTTTCCATCAAATTTCCGAATATTTGTGAACATAACCGTTCGAGCAGGCATGTTCAGTCCCATAGCAAACGTTTCAGTTGCAAAAAGAACTTTGATTAGCCCTTCAGAGAAAAGTATTTCTATAGTCTCTTTCAACAATGGCAAAAGACCTGTTGATGACAAGAATAAAAATTTGATGTGATCAATTTCTTTAGCAACAAAAAAAAAACACAAACTTATGACAAAATTTCAACGAAATCCTTACCTCCATGATGAATCCCAATCCCTCGTTTGAGTAGTGGGAGAAGATTTTCAACTTGTGGGAGTCTTTGATCTTCTTTACTGAGTACATCAATTGCATTATGAAAAACTTCTTCCACTAATAATTTATCTCCAGCTAAAACAATAGAAATCAGTGATTTTAAAACCATACTGTGAACAGTTACAGTTAGAGTTTGAGATTTGAAATTGAAAATTTTTTAGTATAAACTAACCAGAATTGAAATCAAGTTTAGCTAGTTGAAGGGCATAGTTTTCACAATCCTTTTTACTAAAACTAAAACAAATAACAGGGGCGAGGTTGTTCTCCATGGCCATTTTGATAACTTTATGACATGGTGAGTCTTCTCCTTTCCCAGCATGTTTTCCACCTTGTCTTCTACGCCCTCCACCACCACCACCTTCATTTTGTAACATACCCATAGCTCTTGTGAACGTATCTTCTCTGAAGTTTGCCTACATCATACACCATAGAAAATTATTATCAAATTGTCAATTTATTTTTATAACTTACGTTTTCATCTACGACAAGATGTATTCCGTCAGCCCCTACGGGGTAAATGTAGTGATGGAGTGGAACAGGGCGATATTCAGTATGAATGACATTACAAGGTTGTGTATGTAAATGAGTTATCCATTGAGCAAATTGAACTGCGTTTGGGATGGTCGCCGAAAGGAAGACATAATGAGTTTTCTGTGGTAAAAGGATAATTGTCTCTTCCCACACCACACCTCTCTCCTTGTCTCGCATATAGTGAATCTCATCAAAAACAACCCAACCCACTTCACGCATAATCTCTGAGCCTCGGTAAAGCATGTTACGCAAGATCTAGAACAAATTAGAAAATATTAATAGTTTCTAAACCAAATTCGTTTGATACATGCGTTTTTTTGAGAATTATTAATTTTACTTCAGTAGTCATGATGAGACACCCAGCAGATGGATTGATGGTGACATCACCAGTGATGAGTCCAACATCTTTGAATTCTTCATAAAATTCCCTGTACTTTTGGTTACTGAGAGCTTTGATTGGTGTTGTGTAGATTACTCGTTGGTTATCTTTTAGTCCCTTCGCAATCGCATATCTAAATTAAATTAAAAAAAAATGTTCAGTTAAAAAAAAAATTAAGTTTCACGAGTTTTGATTTCAAAAATTCTTTCCATTCCTCTGAATTTTTTACAACTTTTGATATTAAAATTATAAGACTTACTCTGCGACAACCGTTTTCCCTGCTGATGTGTGAGCTGAGACAAGAACTGATTGATAATTATCAACACATTGAACAGCTCGCTCCTGGAACAAATCCAATTTGAAGGCATATGTCTTCACTGGTTTCTCAATAGGATGAAGAGGTATGTAGTAGAAATTAGTTGAGGGTGTGGCGACAACATGAGTACAACCAGAATCTTCTGGAGTCTCCAGTGTCCGTACCTCCACTTGTGGTAAATATTTTTGCAAAGCTGTTACATCTTCCTGTCGACTCCGTTGTTCCTCATCATCTTCATCCTCATCTTTTTCTTCAGGTGAATTTTCTGACAATTTAGGTTGACTAGTCCCAGCTAGTGGTTCAGTTAGAACAGTTTCACTTTCTGATGGTTCAGCTTCTTTATCGTCTGGTTGGACAGGAAGAGAATCAAAATCCTTATCAACTGAAGCTTCTTCGTTGGGTTCTGATTCTTTCTGTTCCACAGATTTTTCGACAACATCCTCCTGTGTCTTATTCTCTGTAGATATAAGAATCTCTTCGCCTGTAGTTATCCTATATTTAGTCAATGTACTAAGAATAAATATTTCAATTTATAAAAAAAAAATAATAATAATAAAATGAAAATTACACAGGGGCTTTCGGTTTCTTCAATTTAACCTTTTTCTTCAACAATGTTGAATCAGGCGGGTCTTTCTTTTGCTTTCTCTTCGTTGGACGAGGGACTTGCTCAGCATCAAAGATATTGAAGAGCTCGTCAGAACCAAAGAGATCCATACTGTAAAAAAAAAATCAACATAATGAAAATTAAAAAGTGAATATTTAGTATCTCACAACTGCGTGACGTGTGAGTATAAACATAAATATACATAAGAGTAATAACATAATAGTAATAAATAGTAAATGCTTACATAAATTATTTTAGATTGCGTCTCTTTGTGAATTAATCTTGATTCTTGATAAGACTCAGCAGAATCAAGAGTCTGGTGACAGGCTTCGTTGGTTCGAAATCAACTGAAATAGAAAACAATGAGTTAAATCTAACATAATCGAATTAACTCCAACAATGAATAAAACCTAGATAGAACTCACTTCACATGAGAGTTGTTAATCAAAAATAAATATTAAACAATGAATTAATTAAGTGAATTATGTAAGCACTGCAACTGGACAGAACACGTGTGACGTGCTTCTCAATATTTCAACGTTGTCTTGTATATCGAAAACGATTAGCTACATAGATGGGCATCATCAGATAAAAAAAAATTACCAACTCGAATGCAAACAATTAGATTTTAGTGTTAAGGATAGCTCAGTTTCCAATCACCTCAAAAAATTATTTGAGCCAGAAACATGGATCGGCTCTGGCTCATCTAAGATTTTTGAACCAAAGCTAATAGACCAATTCCGGCTCATCTGAGCCAAAGTCAAGGGACATGACTCATGAGTCATTTCTGGCATGTCTCTGAGCCATGGTTCAATGACTCCTATTTTTCTCCAAATTCCTTAAATTTTTTTTCTTTAGTTTAGACAAAAGAAGCAGAACCCTTTTTGTCTTATTTAAATTATAAATTATTTTACTCATATTACCTAAAAAAGTCATTTTTTTCTACTGAAATAGTTTCCCCTACTACTCCATCTCTTCCAATGGAAACAACATTTTGTGTATCACTCTTCTCTAGTTATTTCCATTTCCATTCAAACGAGTGTCGTTTATTTTAAATATATTTACGAAGTGAGATGAGCTATCATTTCAACTAGATTTTCAAGTGAATTAAGTGACTGAGGCCAATTACCTAAAAAAAAATGGTGTAAATTTTAAATTTAAAAAATCCCATCTCCTAACTGATGATGAGTGATGAGTCCATCACTCTATCAAGTTTTTGTACAATTTTATAAACCTAAATTCAGATTTAAAATTCCCGCTTCAATTCTATTCTTTATAGCCAAAAAATTTTAAACCTTTTTTATTATTATTAGGTGTTAATACCTCCATATGCCGGGTTAGGTTTTACGTTGTCTGTGCACCACACATGGGCCTTTTGGATACGCCGTACCTTTGGGTACGGCAGATACGCCGTACATATGGCGTACCCCGTACCTTTGGTGCGAGTACGGTACGATAAGGCGATTATTTTAGAACCAGATACGGGGTACGGGTACGGTACGGCCCACTTACTTAATGAGGAACGGGTACGATAGGTACGCCGTACCTTTGGGTACGGGGTACGGGTACGATACGCTAGGATATGGTGAGAATTGTAGACAAGTGGAGGCAAACTCAAAATGTGTTATTTTATGAAATAAGAGGAATTTCGAGTACCTCCTCNCGAATTGTAGACAAGTGGAGGCAAACTCAAAATGTGTTATTTTATGAAATAAGAGGAATTTCGAGTACCTCCTCACCTACTCTAACTTAACATCTCATAGTTACAGTGGACTGGTTCAAACAGTCACATTTGTAACTTTGCTCTAACTTAAAATTAAGAATTTGAAACATTCACAACTGAAATTATAATTTCAATTTCACTGTTATTCATGGATTTCATGATACCATTCTGATTTGTAAGATGAGTTTTCACAATCATCCAATGTACAATACCCGGTTTATTCCTCTATTCCAATACTTATTTAATTTACAAGTAATATTTACTCAATACGCACCACCATTTTTCAATAACTAAAAAATTTACTTTCTGTCAAAATCCATACGCAACCTAGACTTTTCACTATTCAACTTCGATTACTTATGGGTGTTGAATTTCAATTTCGATTGAAACATGGATATCGATTTCAGCTGGTGCATGTTCCAAGTGTGATTAGCTTTATATAGCTTTATATAACGGCAATTTGTTTGACCTGACCTGGCCCTGACCATGAGTCAAGATTCGTTAACCTCCCGAAAGTTAAATTGATTTATGTGACATAAGCCATAATTCTTCTACAANTGTAAGCACTGCAACTGGACAGAACACGTGTGACGTGCTTCTCAATATTTCAACGTTGTCTTGTATATCGAAAAAGATTAGCTACATAGATGGGCATCATCAGATAAAAAAAAATTACCAACTCGAATGCAAACAATTAGATTTTAGTGTTAAGGATAGCTCAGTTTCCAATCACCTCAAAAAATTATTTGAGCCAGAAACATGGATCGGCTCTGGCTCATCTAAGATTTTTGAACCAAAGCTAATAGACCAATTCCGGCTCATCTAATATTGAGCCAAAGTCAAGGGTCATGACTCATGAGTCATTTCTGGCATGTCTCTGAGCCATGGTTCAATGACTCCTATTTTTCTCCAAATTCCTTAAATTTTTTTTCTTTAGTTTAGACAAAAGAAGCAGAACCCTTTTTGTCTTATTTAAATTATAAATTATTTTACTCATATTACCTAAAAAAGTCATTTCTTTCTACTGAAATAGTTTCCCCTACTACTCCATCTCTTCCAATGGAAACAACATTTTGTGTATCACTCTTCTCTAGTTATTTCCATTTACATTCAAACGAGTGTCGTTCATTTTAAATATATTTACGAAGTGAGATCAGCTATCATTTCAACTAGATTTTCAAGTGAATTAAGTGACTGAGGCCAATTACCTAAAAAAAATGGTGTAAATTTTAAATTTTAAAAATCCCATCTCCTAACTGATGATGAGTGATGACATCACTCTATCAAGTTTTTGTACAATTTTATAAACCTAAATTCAGATTTAAAATTCCCGCTTCAATTCTATTCTTTATATAGCCAAAAAATTTTAAACCTTTTTTTTTATTATTAGGTGTTAATACCTCCNATAGCCAAAAAATTTTAAACCTTTTTTTTTATTATTAGGTGTTAATACCTCCATATGCCGGGTTAGGTTTTACGTTGTCTGTGCGCCACACATGGGCCTTTTGGATACGCCGTACCTTTGGGTAAGGCAGATATGCCGTACATACGGCGTACCCCGTACCTTTGGTGCGAGTACGGTACGATACGGCGATAATTTTAGAACCAGATACGGGGTACGGGTACGGTACGGCCCACTTACTTAATGAGGAACGGGTACGATAGGTACGCCGTACCTTTGGGTACGGGGTACGGGTACGATACGCTAGGATATGGTGCGAATTGTAGACAAGTGGAGGCAAACTCAAAATGTGTTATTTTATGAAATGAGAGGAATTTCGAGTACCTCCTCACCTACTCTAACTTAACATCTCATAGTTACTCACCTGACCAAGTTTGTCACACATTTGTAACTTTGCTCTAACTTAAAATTAAGAATTTGAAACATTCACAACCGAAATTATAATTTCAATTTCACTGTTATTCATGGATTTCATGATACCATTCTGATTTGTAAGATGAGTTTTCACAATCATCCAATGTACAATACCCGGTTTATTCCTCTATTCCAATACTTATTTAATTTACAAGTAATATTTACTCAATACGCACCACCATTTTTCAATAACTAAAAAATTTACTTTCTGTCAAAATCCATACGCAACCTAGACTTAATTGATGACTTCTTCGATCGGGTGGCGGATTTTGACTTTGAGATTGGATGGTAAATAAACCGAATTTTCGATTTGGAATTCAAATATACCAAATTTTTCACTATTCAACTTCGATTACTTATGGGTGTTGAATTTCAATTTCGATTGAAACCTGGATATCGATTTCAGCTGGTGCATGTTCCAAGTGTGATTAGCTTTATATAGCTTTATATAACGGCAATTTATTTGACCTGACCTGGCCCTGACCATGAGTCAAGATTCGTTAACCTCCCGAAAGTTAAATTGATTTATGTGACATAAGCCATAATTCTTCTACAATTATTTCTGTTTTTGGAATAATCCTATAAATTTGATTAATAAATAGAGCTTTGACAATTAACAACTATGGTCACAAAAACGTAAAATTTTTATTAAGTTACCAGATTTTTTTAATTATTAAGATAAGGTACGGGGTACGGCAGGTACGCCGTACCTGGGTACGGGATACGGTACGGTACGGACCGATTTTTGAGTAAGATACGGGGTACGGGTACGGTACGGCCCATCTACTGAATGAGACACGGGTACGGTAGGTACGCCGTACTTTCGGGTACGGGTACGATACGGCAATAATATTTTCTTAAGGAATGGGGTACGGACAGTACGGCGTACCCAAAACGCCCATGTGTGTCTGTGCCTTTGTTATAACCTAAATTGGAGTCATTAACCGAATACTAAACTCAAGGTCGGTAAGCTAAAAATTACTAATTTAAGTCTTCAACAGATAAAACCGAAGATTCAACTTAAAGATAACCTAACTATTTCCTATTTCAATTTCAGGTTCTAAAGTTAAAATCAAAAACCTTCAGAATTTACAATGGGAAACAGTGAAAGTACGTTAATTCTGAATGAAATTCAACAACGCAGCGGCTACTGGTTCAAAAATCAACAATTACTCAATGAATCCCTCACTCATACTAGTATCCGTGCATCAGACCCGAACAGTCCAACGTTTCGACGATTGGAACATTTTGGAGACTCTGTACTTCAACTTGTAATCACAGAGTATTTATTTCTACAGTATCCAAACAAAGATCAAGGTTTTTTGAGCAGTACTAGAAGTAATTATGTTTCAAGTACCAAGTTAAATCAAATAGCTGATGAACTTAAGATTGAAAGACTCGTTACAATCGCTGACAGTGTTAAGAAACAGAGACAAGACTATAGTTATCGCAACTATGGAGATTTTGTTGAAGCCTACATTGGAGCTGTGTTCGTAGATGCAGGTTATGGGTCATATGGGTATAACGCAGCAAAAACGGTTATTTTTAATTTCTGGAAACTCAAACCTCCAGTTGAATCTGGTTGTACTATAGCATAAACTCATATCCAAAACTTGTGAATTATCATAAGACTGGCGAATCACAAAGTGTCTAAATTCCAATAAATTCCTGAAATTTGACTAAATTGAAAATTTCGTTTATAAAAAATTTCTTATTCATTTCATCCATTTGTTCTTTTTTATTATTCGATATTTCCAATTCTTATGTTCGATTCTTGATTCTCTTTTAGTGTTTTATTTTTTTGTTGGGGAGACGTTATTTTGATTCCATTATTATTCTTAAAGCCTAACAGAAATGTCTGAGGGAATGATATGCTTCGTTTGATATGTTCCACTCACCGTGTCTTCTGAGTATACCGTGACACTAAAGAACTAAACTCACTAATAAGGTTTCCTGCCGTGGACCTGCAGAGAATCTCTATATGGACTACTTTTAAAGGTTATCATTTCATCTACTACTGGTTGTACTGCTCAGGAAGGACATACGAGATGTCATCCCAGGGGTGTCTGTATAATCCTTGTTTCAGGCGTTTTTGATCCATGAAGTGACCAATGAATCCAATACTTCGTCCAAGGACAAACAAACCATTGATCGATCCTTGTTCAATATATTCCAGAGATTCTTCTCTGTAAACAAAAATCAGACTACATTAGCTAAATTCTAGATTCAGAAAATCATAACAAAAACTAAAAGTCAAAAGTTTTAATTTTTCTAATTAAATAGAATACCGTGTGAAGCATCCAGAATTCCTGAGGAAGTCTACGAAAGCAACTGCAATGATCCCATCGACATTGAGAATGAGGTTAGGTTTCTTTGAAGTTGTAATTTTCTCTACTTCAAGGGCATAGTCAAGAAGTGGCGTGGATGGGAAGTTAGCGACAACAAATTCCTTGATAAGCTTGACACGCATGTCTGGATTGTTGACAGATTTGATTCTATGTCCTATTCCCATTATTAGTTCTCCTTTCTTACGCATCGCGTTTACAAATTCCATTGGAATGAGACCGGCATCGTAGGCTTCACTGAATTGCTGAGCTGCACCATTCAAAGCACCGCCAAAACGATCTCCCTAAAAATTTAACCATTGCATTAGTTAAAACTTGCTAGTTTTGTTAACTTTGCACGACATTAAGTTAAATTAGTATAATTGAAACTTACGATCGTTAGTAGACCCGATACAAGGGAAGAGACCAAATCTTTGCCTGCTCTTGCGCAGACAATGGTGTTGTGAGCACCGGAAACAGCAGGTCCATGATCAGCGGTAACCATGAGACACATTTCTATAAACTTACAGGCATAGACAGGAAGTGGGCGTTGGAACCAAAGGAGTGAAATTACACCACCGATACCCATGTCTTGTTTCAAAACATCTGAAATCGGCATCCCGGCGTAGAGTAACTCCTGTCCACGCTCATCGCAAATGGAAGTCATGAAGGAAGCTGGTTTACGAATCAGACCCAACTCTCTACAAAAATCAATGAAATTTGTTTGGATTCAAATTGAATTAAACACAAAAAAAAAAAAAAAAAATTTCTCACCGTGCCCAAGAGAAATCCATGGGGACAGTTGGTGGAGGAACTTCTTCGGTTATCTGAATAATTCCTTTCTCCACAAGACTATCATAGACATCTTTAATTTCTTCTCCAAGATCATCAAATGTTTTGGGGACAAAAGCACCTGCTTCACGAAGAGCTTCATTCTTAGCAACCGCTGTCTCACGATCAGAATTAGCACAAGAACCAGCATGGCCAAACTGAACTTCGGCAGTGAACATCCCTGCACATGTTCCAATGCACCACGCAATGAGTGGTTTCGTAATTTTCTTTGATTTCAACGCTTCACAGACCTCATATTCCTCAACACCACCAACTTCCCCAAGTAATACGATCATCTTGATCTGAAAAAATAAATGTATTCCACGAAATTAAATTTCAAATACAGTGGGCTTTTTCATATGTTCAATACAAGAATAATAACAAGCTTATTATAAAAAAAATGATCTCTTACATTAGAATCATTTTGGTATCTGAGTATGAAGTCCATAAAGGTGGTTCCTGGGTAGCGATCTCCACCAATAGCAACACCTTCATAGACTCCATCGGAAGCCTTAGAGACAATATTGTTGAGTTCGTTTGACATGCCGCCAGATCGAGAAACATAAGCTACGCTTCCTGGGCGATAAAGTTTGGAGTATAGGATGTTATCCATCATCCCACCTGTGTTACCAATTTTGAAACATCCAGGCTTAATTCCGCCAACTGTCGCTGGACCTATGATAGAAACCCCCTTCTCATGAGCTTTCTTGATGATTTTCCTCGTCATGTTTTCAGGGATTCCCTCGGCGATTATAGCAATTGACCTGACTTGAGTAAAGTTGAGTGCTTCCATGGTTGAGTCGTATGCAGAGCGAAGAGACGCAAAGTTGACAAGTACGTCTGCGTCGGGGTGTTTCCGGAAAGCGTCTTCCATGTTCTTGTATACAGGAATAAGAATCTCCTTATGCCCCCAATAAAATTTTTGCTTGTGATCACCAGTAAAGGGGTAAATCAAGGCTGCCACCGACGGTTCCGTTCGACGACACACAAAATCAAAGTCCATCATCCCCTGTACTGCTCGCGTCTGCATTCCCCATACGATCGCTCGTGTTGACTTGCTAAAGAGAGATGCCTGTGATGTCGACACGGATACATTTATATCACCTACTCCCTGATGCATCAAACCATCTTTAACAGGGACTTCAGAAGTTTTACGGGAAGGCGCAGGACTTTTCTGAAATTTAATAAAAGTTTTTATTACTCGGATTTCAATTTCAATTTATTTTTTTAATTTACAGACACATTGGCAAGCAAGTGAAAAAATGAAAGCCGATTTGGTAGAAATTTTAAGTGAAAGTATCCACTTTGAAATTTTCATACACTGCGAACATAAGTAAATTTGCGATAATTCAACAAAAATTAGAATAAAACATGTGGGAAGGATTTTGTATCACCCGGTAGTTAGTTGTGAGGAGACTCGTACTCTCACAGTAGCCATGCGAGGGTTTGATCCTCAGAGACAATGACAAGTATGAATTAAAATCCTCCTGTGAAATAAGGAAACCCATGGTCCAGTGTAGAAATACACCAGCTACTTTTTGTCTCACTTCGAAAATAAAATAGAAACTTCAGTAGTGTGAGACAAAAAGTAGAGTAGCCTATGTATTTCTACACTAGACCATGGTTCTCCTTATTTCACAGGAGAGATTATAACTCTTACTNCATGTGGGAAGGATTTTGTATCACCCGGTAGTTAGTTGTGAGGAGACTCGTACTCTCACAGTAGCCATGCGAGGCTTTGATCCTCCGAGACAATGACAAGTATGAATTAAAACCCTCCTGTGAAATAAGGAAACCCATGGTCCAGTGTAGAAATACACCAGCTACTTTTTGTCTCATTTCGAAAATAAAATAGAAACTTCAGTAGTGTGAGACAAAAGGTAGAGTAGCCTATGTATTTCTACACTAGACCATGGTTCTCCTTATTTCACAGGAGAGATTATAACTCTTACTNGGTAGAGTAGCCTATGTATTTCTACACTAGACCATGGTTCTCCTTATTTCACAGGAGAGATTATAACTCTTACTTGTCATTGTCTCTGGGGATCAAAGCCTCGCTTGGCTACTGTCAGATTACGAGTCTCCTCACATCTAACCACCGGGCGATACAGAATCCTTCCCACAGCAGGTTGTAAGGAATTCAGAAATTAAGCGTTGAAAACGTATAATCATGTGGCAACATAATCTACCCAAGATGAGCAAGTATAACGGTTACAGAAAAGAAAAAAAATTACAGAAAAGTCCAAAGAAAACAAAGAAAATTTTTTGATCTTCTTTGTTTCAATATTCTTACGAGATTGCTTTGTCCACCAGGAAGGAGGAAATTGGCAGTTGTGCTTGAACCCTCTGTAGTATGAGAAATAGGTCTTTTCCCAAGTGCCATCCCTACAATTGCTGTCATATGTGTTTCAGGACCAAAAACATGGAGTGGAATCCCAAGATCAGAAGCTACATCCCTCACAACCCTTAGTCCTTCTTGATAGTTGGGTCCTGCCCGTCGTACAAATATAGAAATTTTGTGATCCACAAGCTTCGGTTGAAATTCCTGCAGAGCTGTCACAATCCCCTTGAAAGTAGCTGCCACATTTGTAAAGTTAGCAATCCCACCGCCAATTATCAAAACCTTCCCATCTGAGTGTTTCTCCTTTGTCATGAGTGAAAGAATTGTTTTGGCGTACTCGAAAGTCTGTTGTTCAGACGGAGCACCTGAATACTCTCCATAGTTAGCCAATTCACTAGCTCCACCAAGTTCACAAATTGTATCGCTATAGATGACAGATGCACCGCCACCAGCCACCATTGTCCAGATCCGACCATGTGCATTCAAAATTGTCAACTAGAAAAAAAAAAACTTAAAGATAGTAAAAAAAACATACGTTACAAGGACTTTTGATTCAGAATATCTCAAGAAATTCATTATAATAAAATTCAGTCAATCATATTTGAATATTTAAATTTGATTCTAGTCTGATTGGTTGAATTTCAATTTTCGAATTTTCTTAAATCACCTTTATTGAAAAACTCGGTAGAGAAACATGGTTAATTTGAACAAATTAGGCCTTCTTCACTTACCATGAAGGTTTATGCTTGGAACCAGCACATTTATATAAAAATGTGTATACCTTGAGACTAGCTCCAGATTTTGAATCTAAATCTGCAATATATGCCTCTTCGGGATAGGCGTCTCTGCCAAAAGGAGGCGGGTATTCAATTTCTCCCCATTTGCTTCTGCAGATAAAATCGGCAGTAGCATCTAGTTTCGCAGCCAAGTCCAACATGTAGATCTTTTCTGATTTGATAACGAGAGGGTTTATCTCGAGGTATGTGAAGTAGAGGTCAACATAGGACTTGTAGAGCAACTCGATGAAGTTAGCAACCAATCTATAAAAAATTAACAAAGATCACGATCACTTTTAAAGAATTCAAGTAAATTATTAGAAAAACTATTTTTTTTTTATTACTTCTGCTTGGCGGGTTGGATGTGTTGAAGAAGAGCCTGTTGAATCTCATTGGTTGAGGGCGTGTGCTCAACAGGGACTTGGAGGGAGCTAGCCTTGGCATCCACGTCCCCAATATCAACGCCTCCCTCATGATGGAAGAGAATAGTATCACCATTTCGGTGGGAGTAAATACACACATATGCTTCCTCATCCTAAAACACAAAAAAAAATTGTCAAAAAAAGAAGCTTCAACTTGTCATAACTCATTGAATGTTTATCAATTCCGTTAAAATTTCATACAATTATTGACGCAAAATTTCAAAATTTTCAGTCTAAAATTATTCCTTATTCCTTTTTCATTATTATAATTATTTCTTTTTCAATTCTTAGCTACAAAATTTCCGTTACATTCTCACTACTCATTAATTCTACTTAGGAAAGTGCTTGATGTGGGTGTTGGTGGATCGATGGTAACGGTGAAAGTAGATCTCTGACCTATATTTCTTCAAGGACATAGAAAATCCTACCCGATTTCCCCAAAAAGTTTTTACTTCAAATGAACAAAAGCTTACTTGCGCATGTTGAAGAAATGGTTCAATGATAAAATTCCGCAACTTTCCCGTCGCCTTTCCAATCTGAAACAGAAAAAAACAAACGAAAAAGAATAAAGTATAGGTTGATTATCGATGTTTCAATCATCGACTCGTCAAGCAAGAAAAAAAAAACGCGATCATTTAACAATCAGTACTAGTTTTTCATCCCAAGGTATTATTTTTTACATAAAATATTCAAACACGAGCTTTCTGGTGTAGACACTACTATTACATTAAATTTCCATCGTCAGAGAGATGCGAAAAACATGAAAAAAAATTAGCATGGATAGGTCAAAGTTGAAGAAGTGAAGAAAGGTCGATTTCAAAATCAAAGTATGAAATTACGTCAGTAGTGATGAAAGATTATATTTTCTTTGGCTAAAGAAGCTTATAGTGAAATATATATTATAAAGTCAATTATAATAAGCAAAAATAAAATCTCAGGTGAAGAAATCATTCAAACCTATTGTGGGACTCAAACCAATTTCCTAACGTTTACGATTTCCTTTCATTATCTCCAAAGGTTATAATAATCTAATAGTTGGATTTTTCTCTTAATTATGAAGATAGTTTCATTGTTGAGTGAAATATTGCGAAACAGAGGCAATCATAAGCAAATTACAAATTTCATTATTGCCAAATTTTTCTGCTTTCATCTTGTCCAGGTCCTCATAATAATCAATCTAAAATCACNTAAATTATGAAGATAGTTTCATTGTTGAGTGAAATATTGCGAAACAGAGGCAATCATAAGCAAATACAAATTTCATTATTGCCAAATTTTTCTGCTTTCATCTTGTCCAGGTCCTCATAATAATCAATCTAAAATCACCCTTATCACAATCTCCTGACGAACCACGAAGTAAAGAAAATCCAATATAANACCCTTATCACAATCTCCTGACGAACCACGAAGTAAAGAAAATCCAATATAATTTGAAATTCAAGTAAAAGAAACTATACCGTCAGACTTACCTTTGAACATTTCCTGAGGCTAGTAGTTTTATCCTCATGATCATGAAATTTTGGAATTCACCAGAATTTTGTGTCGTACGACATTACGCATAACAATTCGTACCAGAAAAATTCATTCAAAAACAATCGTAGATAAAGTAAAGTGTATGGTGTGTTAAATTGATTAAAGCTACTTTAAAACACCTATTATTCAAACCGCTAACACTTCCCGTATTCCGTAGAGCGTCTAGAAGTTAGCAATTCTTGACCAAAGTTACAATTCGAAAAAAAAAAAAAATAATAATTTTTTTTCAATGAAATTTAGACTTAATTTTCAAAAATGTGAAAAGATTTTGAATAAGCATGAAATCAAATGAACCTAATAAGTAAGGTAATCGTCACTATCATTTTTCATCACCATGTGCTCAGCTTAAGTTTATAAGGTGATAATCGTCTAATTTCTCTCTATCATCTCATGTCAGTAAGTAAACTAGTAGTTTTGAGTCAGTCAGTCACTTCATGCCTTGCCAGTGCTCATGTGAAGAGGAAATGCAATAGAGTAGGATATTAAGTAATTTGTTATAACCGCAGGCTCTCTCACTGTATCTTCATGACATTGTGGTAAAGTGATGAACATTCTAAACACGACACTACTCATATCATATCTGACCACCTAACTTACTATTAAGACCCGACAACACACTAAGCATATCATTCACGTGTGAGATTGTCTCTTTCAGGAATGATATGCAAAATATAATAAGATTGAAATGACTTCACCGGTATCTCCTCACTCTAGCTAATTAAATTCAATTATTAAGAGTAGGGGTCGGCCGATATGGAAATTTTGACCGATACCGATATAGGCCGATATGAAACTTTTCTCAGCCGATACCGATATATCGGCGACCGATATAAAATCGCGGGATCTCTTGTTTTAAAAACAAGAGATCATTGTTAAGTCATTGTAAC
>NIPM01000135.1:64846-119041 GCA_002738285.1 Holacanthella duospinosa | reverse complement strand
TAGGCTTTCCGTAAAAGTTTCCGTTCAGTGTGGTGCATTTATAGTTCACGGATATAACTCCGTCCCGTTTTCTCTCCACCACGGAACGGAAAAAAAGGCTTACGGAAAAATAGAACTGAGTTCTATTATTCCGTGTGACGATCCGTCAAATCTCATTTTGACAGTAAACATTCATACAAGAGTTTGGCGGGAATACTTCAATTTTAAATTTTACAATTCACGTGATCTTTTCACGTGACTTTTTTTCGAAATGAGAGTATAAATTAATCCACGTTTTTGAATCCGTTTAATTTCCGTAGACTCCATCCTGAAATCAATCCGTGAAATTTTCCGGCAGCTTTTCCGGGACGGATCGCATTTCCGTAGACTATAAATGTACCTTAAGGAGCTATTCGACAAATAAGCCAAAAAAAACTTCAAAATATAAATAGGGCTTTGTCCCACGCCGTGTGCGAGCTCATGATAATTTTGGGTTTTCTGGGACCACCCCAGAAAAATTTGCAAACGCTTCGCGTCTGCAAATTTTCCTGGGGTGGAAAAAAAAGTTTTGTCGGGGGGGTCCCTGTGCATTGACGAGCTTTGGGGTTTTCCTCTATGCCCGAGCCCTAATTAAGAGTAACTTTTAGTATCGCTAGAATAATAATTCATCAAGTGCAGTAGAAACTAGAAAGTTACAGTTCACTGTAAACAAAAAACTGAAGATAAACTAAATAATTAACGTTTCTTATATTCTTAGAGTTGAAAAAACTAAATACCTTCACTGTTCATATTCGTTATTCTAATAAAAAATGAACCAACAACCGGTGGTAGTGGGATAGCTTATCTTGATAATAAAAACATTACACGTGCAACATTATCCTGTACAAATACTAGAAACATTTATTAATTGATTTAATTAACATACCTTGACATCATTATCCATTCGTTCTTGTACCCATGATTTGACAGTAGGGAGATCAGTGTTGACCTTGATAAGTCCAAGTTTTCCTCTTCTTTTGATCAGCTGATCAGGCTTGACAACTAGTTTTGAAGATGTAAGCCATGGATTAGTATTGACGAGAGTATCCCAATTTGTAGAGCAATCAACACTGGCGAATTGACATTGATTAAATCCTCCAAATGTTCCTAGTTGCTTGTTTAGAATACTTTTCCCGGTTGCTTCTCGGATAGCCTTGGCTGACATTTTGATGATTTATTAAAATTATAAATTAGGAGTTACAAATAAAAAATAAAAAGAAAAAGTTAAAATTTTTAAATAATCTGAGCTCGGTATTTTTTGTAATCTGAATGACTGGGAATACTAAAATTAAATTGTTAAAAATGGAGAGAATTGAACTGAATACGACCGTCTCCCCACACAGTTGATTCACAACTGACAGAACGACAGGAGAAATTCAACTTCACTTGCATTTTGGGAGCAAAAAAAAAAAAAAAGCTCAAGCGCATGCGCACAAATCACACCGACTCGCCGCCGCTACTGCACTGCCCCGCGCCCCAATTTATAATTTATATCAAATATTTGCAAACTAAAAATTTGAATAAATTGAGAATTAGTGAATTCAATTACTTTCACAGGCGTATCGGTATAACACCCTCACTTTTATCTTCCTAATAAATAAATTGAATTAACCAAATCTATCACCAGTGTAAAAAAAATTTTGTGCAATTACAAAAATTTGTTAAATTTGTTAAATTTTGTTAAAATTTGTTAAAATTTTCAGCTCTCCCAAGCATCAATTTGGTATAATCTAGACAAAAACGGATAGTTTCCTTTTCAAAATTCTTATCGTTCGGTTATAACTATTAATTCATCATCACTTTGACTATTACACTAGGAAAGGAATACCTACTAAAAAAATAAGGAAAGAGTTGTTAGGTTGAATAATTCTGTACCTTTCTCTCAGTAAAATTCACAATTGAAAGCGTTAACCCTTACGAAATATTATTAGTTCAATTGAATTTTTCCTTTTGATTGGATTCATGTAATGGATTCCTGAAGGTCGTATTTGGGTTTCGATAGAGTGGATTCTCCATCTAAAAAAAAGTTTCCCATCAATTAAGAACAAGGTGAATTATTTTATAAGAAAGTAATTGATTAGTTATTCATTTCAGACCCTGTCCCACTTGGCTCTAATTTTCTCATCATTAAATCTAGCATATTCTTTCTTAGCTTCTTTATCCCGGTACCACCATAGAAGAAAAAGTGCAATAAGACCAAGAAGTAGGATTCCAATAACGATTGATCCTCCAATGACCCAACCCGCTTGAACAAGAAGTGGACAACTCTTTGCTTCTTGTGCTTTTATCTGGATATCATTTGTCTGAGGATCGTAAGTGTAACTATAGTAGAAATTACAACCGTCGGATTCATCCACAGCAGTGCAATATTTACCCTCCGTTGCTAAATTAACAAAAATTGAATGAATTAATAATTTTCGAAGATCATTGACTCCAAGAGTTTTTAGGGTTATTTAAAATTATTAAGATTTAATTTACTTGGAGCAAACTCGACGCTGTCAATTTGTTGATATAAAATACACGCTGTTGAGCAAGTGTCCGAGTTGGAAGTGTTACGGTGAACTGTACATAAAACACAGTTGGCCATATCACTACAACTGTCTGGACAATTCTGAAATTTTAAGTATGACAAATACTAGTTTAGAAATTTAGAAATTTTTAGGAAATTAGTACAACTAAAATTACTTCACATTCTTCACAGAGTGGTCCGCTGTAGTCAGCTTCGCAAGTACATCGGTTACATTCGCATCGACCATGACCATTGCATTCAGGACCAGTAGTTGTTAATCCTCCACGACGACACTTTGTCTAAATTGGAAAAAACTCTCGATAAAATAAAATATTCATGAAAAATTATGTTAATGTTGGCTCACAGTTGATGTGGAACATTCACAAGCACTTCCTGACCAATCACTATCGCATTGACAATCACCACAAACACATTTCCCATGTTCTAATCCAGAACAAAGAAAACCGTTGACACGACGGCAACTCAAGCTGTCACATTGACAGTACTTCCCATAGTAACTCTAGAGCAATCAATCATTAAAAACTTAAACCAATAATTTTAAATTTTAAATTTTAAACTTATTAGAAGAGTTTTACCAATTCTGAATTTGGAAGTTTTCGACAGTCACAACGGTTACAGAAACATTCCCCTCTGTAAGAAAAAGAACCAATCACAACGCACTAATCATATAAAATCTTTACGATTATTCAAATGACTGAATTCAAAAATTATATAAATTTAACCTATCTGAACAATCCACAGTGGAATTTGGTTCTCTACAACCGGAATTAAAATTTTTGGTGACTTCAGTGAGAATTTCTGTATTTTCAGTTGAACATTCACAAAAGTTTCCATAGTAGTCACTTCCACAGTCACACGCACCGCATTGAAGTGTACCGACGAGTCCACAAGAGTGAGATAACTTCTCATACCCCTAGAAAACAACATTAGACATTTTAATCTTATCTAACCAATCACAGAGAAGGTAATAAGAATAACTAACAGGATGTGATGGATCTTCACAGTCGCATGCGCAGATAAAATCTAAGTCTACTACAAGTTCCTCTTCAATACCTAAGACACGGATTACAAATGACTTGGACCAATCCTCTCGTTTGGTAGGACAATCACTCAGAACCATTTGAGCAGTGAACCTTATGATACAAAAAAAAATTGTGCTTGATCACTGTTGTAAAAAACAATTCAATTAGCACAGAATTGTTTTTTCGCTAAAGTTTATATGCTAAAGTTTAGCTCAACTTACGATACCGTTTGTCCTATCTTCACTCCACCACACCGCCCTCCATCAATAACCTCTGACCCTTCCCCACAATGACTAAAAAGTTTAATTTTTACTGGACTGTAACCCTCATCTAACGAATGACTCAATTTCACTTCTGATGTAATCTTCTATACAAATACCNAAAGTTTAATTTTTACTGGACTGTAACCCTCATCTAACGAATGACTCAATTTCACTTCTGATGTAATCTTCTATAGAAATACAAAAAAAAAAAGCATTGTCATTAGTGTCACGTTAGGTGTAAAAATAACATAATTATTACAAGTTCATTGTTTCTTACTTACCTCATACTCCTGATTTACCAACTGGATAACATTTGAAGAATTAGCAGAGAGTTCTCCACATGTCGAACCTTGAATTTGATCAGAGAGTCGTTCATAGTCTTTTACTTGACCTTGTGTCACAGCAAAAATGACAGCGATAGATTTTTCAGTGACTTTAGAGTTGATTTGGGCAATTGATGGATAATCAAGGAGTGTATCATGTGTGTATTCTCCTTGATCACTTAAGTGACATTCTCCATCATGTGGTTCAAATATCCCAGCAAGCTAGAAAAAGTCAAATTTATAAATAATAATTTACATAATTCAAATAACGCTTTGCACTTTGACACTTTTGAGTTCTAATTTTAGATTAATCGATTAATCGATTAATTGATTATATCCAAATTAAACTTATTCCAAATTTTAATTATACTAAATGCAAGATACCTTTCCATCTCCTGCAAAATGAAACGAAGCATCTGTTGAAAACATAAGGAGCTTCCGAGCAGCTTNGCAAGATACCTTTCCATCTCCTGCAAAATGAAACGAAGCATCTGTTGAAAACATAAGGAGCTTCCGAGCAGCTTTTCTCCAACCTAATAAAAACAGAAAAAAAAAATTTTAGTAAAATTTGGTAAAAATTTTTCAAAAATTTGAGTCAAATTTTTGTAAAAATTTATTAGAATCGATCAATTATTTACCTATCTTATCTCCACAGACAGCTACTTGCATAATCCCATCAAACCCACCTTCTGGAGCATCCAAATTACCAGAAACAGCAGCTTTTTCAACTTCAGTCTAAATAAAAATAAATAAGATTGTTGGAGCATTCTTGTAACATAACTATTTCTTTAGTTTTAAAAATAATTTTAGTAAAAAACCTTGAATCGTTCAGCGTCAGATGTGAGTGACAAGGTATGTCGGAAACTAAACGGTGGAGCACATGACAAGCTTTCTTCTTTCTCACCACATGGATTCATCAACCTGAAATTAATGCAACAAATAATTAAACTGAAAAATTGAAATAAAAATTTTAATTAATCAATACATGAAATAAGGAAGCGAGTGAGGGTGGGACAGGAGGTATTAATCAATCATTTTCTGACAATCTCATTTTGTGACAATTTTATTCANAAAAATAATTAACTGAAAAATTGAAATAAAAATTTTAATTAATCAATACATGAAATAAGTAAGCGAGTGAGGGTGGGACAGGAGGTATTAATCAATCATTTTCTGACAATCTCATTTTGTGACAATTTTATTCAATTTGGTACAGAAGTTACAAGATTTGGTGTTACAATGTAAATACAAAGGATTAGTAGAAAATGTTGTAGAAGCCGACAGTTATGTTGACTGTGGAAGAAGGTAAGGTCAAAAATTATTTTTTACAAAGGGAATGGAGTATCAAAGCCAAGAGAAGTCGTGTGTAATTAATATTGAAAAATTTCGTATCCTAAACATTGCGACTTTCGAAGAAGAAAAAAAAAACGGCCTGGAAAAATCAGTTCGAAAAAAAAAAACGCCCTGAAATTCAAGCTGCTTGAATTTAAATGTTATTTTGATAATTTTTTTTTTGTTTCAAGAAACTTAGAAAAATGAAAAAAAAATTTCATAAATTGTACTTCTAAAAGTTGAATATCCAACATGGTGTATCCAACTCTTAGACATTTTCTCATAAGGTCGTATTTTCATGACTGTAATTTCCAGAAGCAAGCTTTTTTTTCCAGACCGATTTATCGCAAGCCGTGTTACGAATTTACAATAGAAAATCCCTGGTAAGTTTGGTAGAAAAAATGGCAAAGAACTGGAGGGTATCAAACATCTTGAACAAGCTGTCCACCATCTTTTGTTTTGCTAAGTCGTGCTTCAACATATTGCTCAAGCTCCTCCTCTTCCTTCTTCCCGTAGATACTGTTGAGGACCAATAGGAACACGCCTATGACAAGGCAGATGATTCCTGTACCTAAAATCATTTCATAAAATGAGTATTTAATTAATCAAGCGTCATGAATCATGATGATTGAGTCGAATTTGAATAAGAATTTGATAGTACCAATGAGTTCTGCCATTTCTGACTGTGTCTGATTTGTGATGATCGCTGCAAGGCCGAGTAGGATTCCAATGAGTGTGAAAATTGTACCGATGTGAAACATTGTTACTGTTCCCACGATCTTAATCCAAAAATAAATTGAAATCATGATTCATGATTCATGATCGATCATGATTGAGATCATGATTCTAAATTACATATTCAATTACTTTATTTGCTCGTATTTTCCCTTGTGTTCTTTCATCTGCCAAATATTCCCCAAGGGAAGGGTTCGAACTCCCCCTTCTTTGCTTCCTGGCCTTTGCTTCTCGCTTCTTTCGCTGGCGCTTAATAGCCAAAGCAGAGTGAATACTAATTCCATGCATTCTAATTGGTTCGTTTTGTTAATAGTTGAAAACTTCACTAGTAAATCAACTTGGGGTGGTTTCTTTGTGCTGACGAGCTCCAGTTTGAATAAAAATTAAATTTGAAACACGACAAAACAAAAACAAAACGCAGGAGAGAGTTCACTGTGAACTATGAAAACGCAAAAGCCGAAGACTTCCAAGAAAAAAAATCGATACAACTTTCGGGTTTCGTGAATCTTCATTGCGTGATAAAGCAGAAGACAGTTTTTTTGTCGTTGTTCCTTTTCTCTTTCTCGAAAAGAGAAAGTCAGGTCATAAAATCTATTACTTTTTTTTTGCTACCGTAAGCTAAATCCGACAATTTTTGGCTTGTTTTCCAAAAAAAGAAAAGATTGATGCGATCAAGTGAAAGCTATTTCTTAGAAGAAAAAATTCAAAAGCTAAATTTCGATCTGAAGAGCCATAGACGTCAAAAAAATATCACGCAACCCCCAAAATTACGATGCATAAGTTTAAAAAGATAAAAATCTTTTTATATAATGTAATTCGGAGGGTCATTGACTAACTTTTGAGGAGTAGTTGACACATATGGCAAAGTCACTTTATCCACAAATGATCCAAATCCAATCCGAAAGTTCGTAGTTCGTTTTCGCATTTCAGCAATTAATTCTGCACCCAATTGAGCTACTGTTTCCTACATCAAAAATTAAAAAATTATAAATAAAACATACTATTTGACCTTTACATGTCTAAACTGTAATTCCATTGGATCATTAGTTTTACAACAATACCTTGTCATCAGCCATAGAATAAGAGAGATCCATCAAGTAGTACATGTCAATTGGATAGTTCTCAGCCAATCGGAATGTCACACTTAGATTATATGGTTGACTTCTCCGTAATTTGATCTTGACATGTTGTGGTTGAAGTTGAATTGTATTCTGTCCTCCTTCCAATTCCTGATTACTGAAATTAAAAAAAAACTCATAATTCAAGCTCTTCATACACTAACATTTGAATTAATTAAACTAATTAACTACCCAAGAAACTTAATCTGACTATTAGGAGCAATTAAATAGTTTTCATCGCAAGCGAGTTTTGCACCAATTTCGTCCAATGAGAAGCATCTGTCCAATGTCTTGCCTTCAGTATCTTTGAAATCCTGCAAGTCGCGGAAATAAAAACCTGAAGTTCCTATTCGTCAAGATCCTATTAGATTTCAAAGTAATAATTTTCTTACCGGTGCCCAACACCAGCTGCAATTTCCCGCAAGTTGTAAACAATCTTTACAGGTTGCTTGATCTTTACATTCAATACTTGATTGTGATTGGTTCTCCACTACTGCCAATAATCCAACACCAAAAATTAAANGTTTTCAAAGTAATAATTTTCTTACCGGTGCCCAACACCAGCTGCAATTTCCCGCAAGTTGTAAACAATCTTTACAGGTTTCTTGATCTTTACATTCAATACTTGATTGTGATTGGTTCTCCACTACTGCCAATAATCCAACACCAAAAATTAAAAACATTAACTTTAACAACATTACTTCAATATTTTCACTTAATACGATAGTACTTGCAAATAAAATGTAACTTTTGCCGACTGCGACCTCCACTTGCGTTAGAGCTTGAATTCTTGAAATCTTGACGCAATGTCCTTTATCATCACGAAAGAACAAATAAAGATACACTTGAGGGAGTCTCTCACAATTGTCTGTGACAACTTCCTGTCATAATTCCATCCTTTAGCGTACCTATTTGAAAAAAAAAAAAAAAAAAAAAAATTTATAAACTTCTCGATATACTATAAGATAATAAATATCATAAAATTATATTTAACAGGTAAACAAAAGGGTTAAACAAACAAAGTGTTGATTCTTCCTATCTTCCTATAAATTTCGATGAAAAAACCTCATCTAAATATCAGAAACACACATAAGTTTACTANAGTGTCTGTGACAACTTCCTGTCATAATTCCATCCTTTAGCGTACCTATTTCAAAAAAAAAAAAAAAAAAATTATAAACTTCTCGATATACTATAAGATAATAAATATCATAAAATTATATTTAACAGGTAAACAAAAGGGTTAAACAAACAAAGTGTTGATTCTTCCTATCTTCCTATAAATTTCGATGAAAAAACCTCATCTAAATATCAGAAACACACATAAGTTTACTACTACTAATGGAAGAAATACAGAGTTAGAAATACAGAAAATTTGATAAGTACATACGAATTCTCAATTTCTATTGGCTAAACTCACAGAGTTTACGGAACCAATAGTGTATCTTCCTAGTCTTTCTAAATACTTTTACATTTTTAGTCTTATTCTGCTGGCACAAATTTTTTGAGATTATTTTTAAAGCTGAGTTTAGTTATAATTTTTAACTGTGAGATTTGAACAAGTTCTAAAATAACTTGAGGCACTGGATTTAAGCGACTACTAGTAATTTACAAGGCGGATTCACTGGAAGGATTTTCATTGGTTGGCAGTTCAGTTTCTACACCCTTAACTTTCTCATTGGATGAGAAAAAACTGGTCTCAAGGCCACGAACACATTTTAAGAATTGGTGTCAAATTTTAACCTAATTAAGTTAACCTTTTCTTTTTTAGTTATGAAATCGTAAATCTTATAAAGTATCTGAAAGGCTATTTTCTAGATCAAAAGGTTAGCCGCGCGAGGTATAAAAGATGGTGATGAACTAGAGTCTTTGTTGAGTAGTAGTAGTAGATTTGAGTCATAATTTTTTCATCGTCCTGCGTAAAGAGGATTCTTGAAAGTTGATGTTGCTTGACGATATATTGGATTTTCTCCCTGAAACCAATAAAAATAATATGAAATTATCATTTAATATTAAAAAAAAAACATAAAAAAAATTTAAATTTTTATAAATTTTTTCTTACAGTATCCCATTTAGCATTCATTCGTTCCTTTTCAAATCGTGCATACTCCGCCCTGTCATGAATGTGTGTTAGACATTTCCAAATAACCAAGAAGAATAGTCCAACGAATACAATTGCTCCAACTACTCCAAAGATTATCCAAAATATTGGTGGATCCTATAGATAAAACAAAACCAAATTAAGAACAATAATTTATAATAAAAAAAAGATCAAAAATTTTTGAACTAAATTTTGCCAATATTTGCACTTACTGGTGGACACTCCTTGGTTTTTTGTGCTTTAATATAGAGTTTCCCTACTCGATCATATCCATAGACATAGTAAAAACGACACTTATCTGTTTCATCAGTGTGGTGACAGAATTTCTCGTCTAAGGTCTCGTCAACTTTACAAAAAAAAAAAAAAAAAAAAAAAATTTAACCAATTAGAGACCTGATGAATCTAGTAAAACAAAATTTTAAATTTTCCTTACTAGTAGCTGCATCAACCTCTGTAATTTCGGGATAATTTCGAGCGCATTGTTTTAAACAAGCTTTCTCTTCTGCAAAATCTCCAGTTTTATGAACTGTACATTGAACACAATGAGCCAGTTCATCACAATGGTCTGGACATGTCTAAAGCAGAAATTCAAAAGTATAAATTAACAAAAAATTTTTTGAAAATTTTGAAAATAGTAATGTAAAACTCTTACAGGACACCTTTCACAATATCTTCCTGAATAGCTTTCGGTATCTGTTCGAAGGCACTTGCAACGGTTACATTCACAAGTTCCCTTGCCACTGCAAATGTCTCGTTCACCAGTTTTACCAGGGGCGTAGCAACCATCCTAAATATTAAATATAAAATTCAAAACTTTGTAAATTTAAAAAACAACAAAATAACAATTAAATATTAACTTACAGTCAATGTTGAGCAACCACAGTTCTCACCACTCCATCCATGGTCACATTTACATTTGGCACAGTCACATTTCCCATTTCCAGAACATAAAACTCCATTCTCTCGCTCACAATTGAAATTGTCACACTCACAAAATGTTCCATAGATTTTCTATAGTATTAAACAAAATTTTAGTTATTATTATTTATTAAAGTTACTTAAATCTCAATATACCTCTGGTTCTATTCTTTTGTTACAAACACACTGGCCACAAGCACAAGTTCCTCTGGAAGAACAAGTGATTTCTGTTGTATTATCCATTCGACAACCTTTGTCATCATCCAGAAAAATTCCACGACGGATGTCACACTCACAGAATCGTCCAAAATGGAGATCATCACAGACACAGGCGCCACATTTTGAAGTCCCAAAATTATTACAGTAGATTGAGCGCGGAACATAACCCTGAAAATTAATAATAGTTTAATATTTTAAATTATTCTATGTACCTAATACTAATTGTAATTAGTATCGATCAAGTTAATTAGTATCTATCAAGTTTTTTAATGTTCAATAAATTCCCAAAATCTCACCGTATCTCCATCAATTTCACACGGACAACGACAAATCATCTCCAAATTGATGGTCAATCTCTCCTCAAGTCCTACGACATAGATGTCAAAAGTTTGATTCCATTCTGCAGGATTTTTAGGACATTCCTTATATAAAAAAAAACACAAAAGAAAATCGAGTAAAATCAATTCCAAACATCAAATCTTTTCTAAAAAATCAGAATTCTCAAAATGTCCACCTGTATTTCAATTTTAGCCACAAAGGTAACCGTTTGTCCTACTTTGAGTCCACTACATTTGTTCGTCTCCTTCATTTCTCCATCTAAGCACTTGGAAAAGTATGATACTCGAGCAACTCCTGAAGATGTATCCCTCAAAGTCACTTCAGATGTAATTTTCTATGTAAAAAAATACTCAATTAATCAACAATTCATATATAAAAAGCTTAGAATTAACTAAATTTTAATTACTTGATACTCTTCTCTGACCAATTCGACAACGTTTGAGGAATTTGCAGAGAGTTCTCCACATGTTGATCCTTGAATGGATTGTGCAAGTCGTTGGTAAATGTTTACTTGTTCAGCAGTTACAGCGAAAATCATGTTGATTGCTTTTTCCTTTACTTTTGAGTTAATTTGTGCCACTGACGGATAGTCAAGAACTTTAGATTCAGTATACTCCCCTTTTGAGTCCATGTGACACTTCCCATCGTTTGGTTTCACGATTCCTCCGAGCTAAATAGATAAAAAATAAAAATTTTATGAAAATTTTCGATAAAATTGAAGATGAATTTCACTTTTCCATCTCCAGCATAGTGAAAAGAAGCATCAGTTGAGAAAACTAAAAGTCTTCGAGTATTGTTCCTTCTCCAACCTACACAACATAGTGTTTGTAATAATAATTTTTGAAATCTTTATAAAATCTAATGAATTTATGGTATAATACAGCTTACCAATTTCATCTTCACAAACAATTGCTTGCATAATTGCATCAAATCCACCTTCAGGAGCATCTAAATTTCCCGATACACGAGCTTTCTGAACCTCTCCCTAGTTCATCAGCCAATCAACAGTGAATCATAAAAGATCAGAGAAAGAATGAAAAATCATAGAAAAAAAAAATTAAGCAAAAGTGATTAAAAAGTGATTAAAATGAGCTCCGTAGCTTTAAAAAAAAATCAATTCAAAAACTCAAAAATCAAAAAAAAAATTCATATGAGAAATAACATCTCAAAAAATTTCAAAATCACCTCAAAAATTCATTTTGAAATCCAGTAATCAAAAATCCAAGTTTTCTGGATGGTCAGCAGGTGTTAGTGAGGTGTTAGTTAATTCTAATTAGTTGATGGACAGAGGAAGGGAAGGTCGCTGTGCAAGAAAAAAATATATACAAAAAATAGTGCACAGACTGAATAGTAAAATAACAAAAAAAAAATTATTACAAAATAGTGCACAAAACAAAGCATAAGTTTCAGCATTTTGCGACAGTCTAGAAGAAGTTTGTCAATAAACAACTTTTGTCAAATTTTTGTGTTTTTTTTTTGTAGCTTTAGCAGAATAATTTTTAAAAAAATTTTTTTTCGTAGATGTGGTTCCTGAGATGAAGTAACTTACAGCGAAGCGAGCCGTATTGTCATCCAATCGCATTATGTTCTGGTAACCGTAGACTGGTTCACAATTCGGACACGGTTGACGTAAACTTTTAAAAATTGTACAAAAAGTTATAAATTATGTAACAATCTCCTCCATTTTCTTCAATTGACGACATTTTTTGTTCATAAGTTCGCGCTGAAGTCATTGCCCAAAATACCCCCCAAAAAATAGAGATTACCCCATGGCATGCCAAAAAAAATACCCCAAAAGCAGCTAGATACAAAAATAGTAGCTGCACCCGCTTTACCTTAAAAAAAAATTAATAATTCAAAAATAAAAATATGTAGATATAAAAAAAAAGCAGCCGCAGCGTCGACGGTGCTGATGCTGGAGCACAATAAATTGTAAACAAAAAAAAAAGACAAGTGGAGACAAAAAATACTACAAAAAATTAATAGATGTGTAGAGAGTCCTACGAAGGAAGCTGATTGGTGAACACTGACAACAAAAAAATTCTTTCCACGGATCATTCATCATTCCAGCAGCCCTTAAAGAAAAAGCCGACCTTTGACCTTATTCCTTAATAATAACCATCCAGAAACAATAATTATTTACGTTATAAATCTTAATTAAAATTGAACAAAGAATTTAAACTAATTTGTTACGGTGCTGCTGGAAATGAAACTTACGGCAAATAGTTCCGTTTTTTCCATGAGCGGCATGTGGCTCCGGAAACCGTAAGGCGGAACGCAGTTGTCACACGGTTCTAAAAGTCTAACGCAACGTTCTTACGATCAACTTTTTAGTTTAAAATTTTTCAATACAAAAAAAAAATTTTTTTTTACTAGAGCTTGATTATATGATTTTTATCACTTCATGGGAAGTGAAAGACTATATGAAAACGAAAAATTTTCAGTGAAATCTACATTGAAGTTATTTCAAACTTTATAATAATAAGTCACAGATTCAAATTTTTTGAATAGACCAATAAGCATCTAATAATCATAACTAGGACTCATGTTTCCAGAAAATTTTGAAAGAAATTCATAGTATGACACAAATATATTATAATTATAAAAAATTATAATACATAATTTTGTTGAAAGTTTTTGTTTTGAACTCAACTTTCACGTCCCTTGGATTCAAATCATAAGAAAAGCTCTTTAGTTTACCAAACGGTGTGTTCAGTAGTAACTTCTCGTATGAAATTGAAAATTAACGAGAATGTAACAGTTTGAAACACAGTTTGAAAAATTAGTTTCAAGTTAGTTACTTTTTCTCAACAGTGGAGACATATGGCATCACAACTTTATCCACAAAGGAGCCGAACCCTAGACGAAAATTTGATGTCAACGCCTTCATTGTCTGTGCGAGTTGTGTCCCAAGTGATGACAAAGTTTCCTACAAATTTATCAATGATCTTTCTGAATTACTCTTGATTGAGTTCATAGCAATAACAGTTGAAATTGAGTTATCTAACCTTGTCATCTTCCATAGATTTGGACAAGTCCATCAAGTAGTATAAGTCAACAGGATAATCCTCTGCTTGTTCATATTGTACATTAAGGTCATAGGCTTGTCCCACACGTAATCGAATTGTGACATTTTGAGGACGGATTTGAATCGTCTGTTGGTATTCTGAACCTTTTGTAATTTCCTCATCCCTGAAATCAAAATACAGAATCAAATTTCGAATAATTAATCAATACATTAGGTGAATACAATCAACTAAAAATTAGGTTTTGGAGAAATGCCGTTTCAGATTTTTCAGAAATGCTACTTATAGTTTAACTGCTAATGAAACGTAAGATCAGGAGAGACGTATTTGTGAACTTCTGACCTGACAAGATAGAATTCATTTTTTGGGCTAAGAAGGAAATCGTTTCCACATCTAATTGACTCAGGTTGTGCTTGATGTACGGTCCGTGTGTTGCAGCGATCTAGCGGTATCCCTGCAGCATTGTTAAATTCCTTTGTGCAAAAAAATATTTAGTTAAATATTATTAACTTATTCACATTCTACTATTTTATGAAATTTTTTAAGTCTTACAGCTTGAGAGCACCATACACAGTCAGGACTTTGTATACATTCTCCACAAGTTTGTTTGGAGGCACAGGTGAAGGTTACATTTTGTCCTTGACCATAAGAACTAGCCAGTAAGACCAAAAACACAAACCCTAGATTCGTACTTTGAAGAATTTGGTGCATTTTCTTCCAGTGACTACTTCCGTATTGTTACTTTTTCAATGAAATATCTTATAATAAAGTATGTCAAATATTAAATTAAAAAGAGGAAATGGGAAGCTATCTTGAATTCAGTAAGGAATCAAGCCTCAAAGTCAGAAGTTGAGTTTTTCTATCTTATTACTCACAAGATGAAGCAAACGTTGGAGACTTTCGCCTTCAGATGATGAGCGTGGGCCAAGAAATACAAGAATAAATGAGTCAGTCAACTTATGATGAGGAAGCCAATGCCAAAAGTTGCCCAAAAGTCGAATGAACGAAACCACGCCTACGCCCACATCATAACAACATCACGATCAAATAAAGATTCATAAAAATTATAAAAATGATGTAACTTCTTACCTAGTTGAAATAAAGACAATGGGGTAGTTGGATAACTGGACAGAGAGAGAGTGTGTGTGAACCATGGACCAGTAATCCCTGGAAGGAATTTGATAACTGGACTCTTGTTGAAAAAGTAAACAAAAGATACGACAATGGGAAGGAGTAGGTGTTTCTAAATGAGTCAGTCAGTAGTCTCAGAAATAGTTCCTGAGAAGAAGAGATTGAGATATGGTGTTTTCACTATAGATCTTCCTCTGCTTCCGCTAAAGAAGGGGAGAAGATGCGTTTGCGTCTCTTGCTAGTCTGTAGTTGAGAGAATAATAATATTGAAGATATAGATGAGATTGAGCGAGACAAAAGAAAAAGAGTTTAAAGCACCACCACCACTTACTACTAACTAACATCTAATTCACTCATAAAACTTTATAATCCATTATACATAATAAATAATGCACTTACTGCAAGGATTTTTATATTTCCATTGTATTTTGCTTCTCCACCATCACCACATCGAGAATGACTTCTTATAAACTTTTTTAGCTCTGCTCTCCTTTTTTTTAACGATTTATTGAATTTCATTTCTCTGTCAATCAGGCTAAGGTCAGGAATACAATTAGCTCAGGTCATCATCATCACCCCATTACTACCATCTTGAATCTTATCAAAAATATACAACAAAGTTTCTTTTTTAAAAGTTAGCAAATTTTCTTCTCAAACAAGTACTAAATATTTCATTTGATTCCTGTTCCAATGTCATTGAATATTAATTAATTAATATATAATAAGAAAAAGTCGAAGTAGTAGGTTGAGTTGATTCAAGTTTAGCAGACTACTAGCTTTTGCCTATAATGTTAAATCAGTGTGTACACTGTCACTGTCAGTATGTTAAGCAAACATAAGCAGTAACCACAAGAAGATTGCTNATTAATTAATTAATATATAATAAGAAAAAGTCGAAGTAGCAGGTTGAGTTGATTCAAGTTTAGCAGACTACTAGCTTTTGCCTATATGTTAAATCAGTGTGTACACTGTCACTGTCAGTATGTTAAGCAAACATAAGCAGTAACCACAAGAAGATTGCTAATGCTAACTAATATAAATGCAAAGTTCCTGTTGTACTTGTAATAAGTAAATAATACTTATTTAAGTTAACTATAAAGACAAGCTGTTTGTGCAGTAATTGGAAAATAAGTAAAAGGTTCAGTTTAGCAATGATTAATAATGAATATGATTAATAATAATAAATTAAGCAATGTTAGCAAATAGTGATACTAATTCTAAGTTTCTAAGTACAACAACTTATGGCTTTCACCCTTATGCCTTACCCAGACCAAGAAGAGCCAGAGAGCGTCGGAGATTAGTTTAGTAATGTGTGAGATCAATCCATTAATTGATTGTACTACAAGAATTGAATTTTAAAACACAACAGAGATACAGTGAATGATTATGGTTGATTTAAATGATGAAATTAATCGTTCAATTAATTAGATTCATTAATTGATGATTAACTAAATAATTTTTTGATTTTTGTAAAACAGAGCTTATCTAAAGATAAAAAATTCCAGAAAAGGCGGTAAATTTTAAAATTCAAATTTGAATTTCCCACCCACAACCTTGGTATTTATAAAAATTAAACGTAGGAGTGTAATTTGCCATTGTCAAATTAAACAAAACACATTGAAAATTAAAGAGGGATTTGTTTTTAAAATCAAAGAATTAATTAGGAGGTAGGAGTAAGGCAACGTACCAGACAAGCTACAGCTCAGCAACAACAGCCCTAGGTTCGCTTACTAAAGCCTAGGTTCTTAGACTTTTAGGTTGAATAGACTAGAATTGACTAGACAATATAATTGTCTAGTTTGTCTAAGGGAAGTTTCTTTGTTGAGCTGTAGCATGCAGCAGGTGCTACCTTACTTTAGCCAATTAAGAACAAAAAATCAAGAGTTAGGATGATTTATTGAAAATCAAGTTTTTTTAATTTAATTCTGGGACATTACAGTAAGCATGAGATATTACATAATTATGTTCATGAAACTTGATTATCCATAAATTATAACTGTTAACCCATTGATTTTAATGATTTGATTTTTTTAAATCGTTATTTTTATGTTTTGATGTTATTTTATACAAAAAAAAAATATCATTTGGACCAAATAATCCAACTTTACTCCAAGAAAACTGGATTACTTAAAAAAAAAGGACTTTTACCAGCAAAAAAGAAGGTACAATAGTAACTATTATTATATACTAACAATTACATAAATATTATAAATTTTTTTTTACATAATTTATAAATATTTATAAATAATTATTGTAAAATAAATACAAACTTTTTTTTCATGAGTTGGCAACATTGGAGATTGGTGTACTTTATAAACTGGTGTGGGATTTAGTATTTTTCAAATTTTCGAAAATCATTTATTATAAATCGAAAGTTCTAAGCAAATTATAATCATCTTCATCACATTATGTAATTTTTAATCTAGATTTTAGATTACCAAAGCTACCGTGTCTGACCCTTACCTATAGTATCGATTAAACAGTGCGTAAGTCATTTTGATGTTTCCTTTTAAGACATCTTCATGAAGCGTAACAGAAGTAATTTTAATTTTTGATTTCTTTCTGTTTCTAGATTTGATTTGGAATTAGAAAAGATGACTGAGAAATTGGAAAAGCTGAAGCAAGTAATTCTGGTACTTTCTGGAAAAGGAGGTGTTGGGAAATCAACCGTCAGTACTCAATTGGCTCTCTCACTTGTCCAAGATGGTTTTAAAGTAATTCATTCAGTTAACTTATTGCTATTTTATTAAACTAATATGGTATAAAAATAAAAAGTTCAAGTCGGGTCTTACAGGTAGGAGTATTAGATGTGGATATTTGTGGCCCTTCCATTCCACAAATGTTGGGTCTCGGTAATGATAGGGAAATCCATCAGTCAGATATCGGGTGAGTGAATTTTTCTGGACGTAGTAGTATGTTTATCTTCAAGATAATTTGAAAAATATTTCCTAATTTTCTAATTAATTTTTTCAATCTGTTTGCTTTTTAGATGGATTCCAGTTTACGTCGATTCTTCAAAATCTCTCAGTGTAATGTCAATAGCATTCTTGTTAAACAGTAAGAACGATGCTGTTATTTGGCGTGGACCAAAGAAACACTGTAAGAAATTAGATAATTCCTAATACTAAAGTTTAAAAAATTATTCATAAATTATATTATTGAAATGAATTTAGCAATGATAAAACAATTTATGGAGAACGTCTTTTGGGAGGATACAGATTACCTCATTGTAGATACACCACCAGGTAAAATAGTATACATTTCTCATTGTAAAACATTTAATAATCCAATCCAGTTATTAATAAAACATTTAACTCATTTATACTCAAAAGGAACAAGTGATGAGCACATGTCAGTAATGGAATCTCTCAAAGATTTTCCCAAGAAAAGTGCTGTTTTGGTCACAACACCTCAACTAGTCTCTGTAAATGATGTCCGTCGAGAAGTAACTTTTTGTCAAAAACTTAAAATCCCAGTACTAGGAATAATCGAAAATTACAGTTCCTTCACCTGCCCGAATTGTCAAGTAAGGTTAAAAATAAAAATTTCTTTGAAAAAAATACAATAATTTCAATTGTAACATTAATATTTTTCCTGATCTATAGGATTGTACATCAATCTTTCCACAAAATGGTGGTGAACTTTTGAGCGCAGAAACAGGATTGAAACTCTTAGCAAAAATTCCAATTGATCCTAATCTCGTCCGATGTGGTGAATCTGGTGAAAATTTTATCACAAAATTCCAAGAATCGGAAGTTGCTAAAATTTTTACCAAATTACAAACAGAGATTCGTCATAGTCTTGACTCTTAAGTCTCCGGAATAAAAAAAAAAAAAAATTTCCGGTATACCTCCTTAATAAGGTCAGAATCCATTTAAGAAAAACTCAACCTCATTTTCTTTCCATGTCATGTCATTGGTCAGAAGAGAAACTCCGCCTACTTTCTCTCAACTTGTAATACATATTATTTCAAGTGACATGAGATTATTTTCTTAACATTACGTTTTGTTTTGACTTTTGAGGTTCCTGCTTGATGGGAGTTGAGGTGAGGTTTTAAAAAGAAAAATCCTCATGGTACGGTTCCTCTGATGTAACTTTTTCGATGGTACCGGAAGTTCTCTATGGAAGGCTAATACTGATAAAAAGCGGGTCTGGGAAGGGAAATGGGAATTTCGCATGTTCTAAAATCATCGTCATCCGAAAGTGAGTGGAAGGCTTCCGTGGATCCTTATCCTCCAGAGGAAGTCTTTCTGGAGGATTTTTACCTCGACAACCGTTGTTCTCTAGTTGGCGTGTCATGGACGAAGGATCCTTATCCGGATGATAAATCTCTCCTCCATAGACTCCCCTGTCATTCTTCAGGACGTGTCCAGGACTCGCCCTCCCGTGACCACTTTTATCGCTCCTTTTATTCTCCCTACCTCACGACATCTTCTCATCAGCTCACTTTCTCTCTGATAAATCATAAGATTTCTCTCATTAACCCCCTCCCTTTCTCCCCACCTCCTTCATCGCTCTACTTTTCAACTAAAGCTACTTCTGTCACAACACAACCTTATTTTATCAAAACCACAAACTCAACTTTCTCTATCTCAGAACAAAGCAAAAGCTCCACTATCGACTTCTTCTCAGAAGAGTGAGTTTCTTAGTAGTTAGTAGTANCTCTATCTCAGAACAAACCAAAAGCTCCACTATCGACTTCTTCTCAGAAGAGTGAGTTTCTTAGTAGTTAGTAGTAACTTTCATTTAACCTCTTGTCCATTTTTATAACCAAATTTTCTATATCAAAAATACAAAAATTCACCCATCAAGTCATGGCTGAAGANTAAAGCTACTTCTGTCACAACACAACCTTATTTTATCAAAACCACAAACTCAACTTTCTCTATCTCAGAACAAAGCAAAAGCTCCACTATCGACTTCTTCTCAGAAGAGTGAGTTTCTTAGTAGTTAGTAGTACTTTCATTTAACGTCTTGTCCATTTTTATAACCAAATTTTCTATATCAAAAATACAAAAATTCACCCATCAAGTCATGGCTGAAGACTAAAGTCTGAGGTACTCCAAGAAACTGGAAATTGGAAATTGGAAACTGAAAACTGAAAACTTTTTTCTTCGATTTTTAGAAATTTTGAATTTACTCATTCAAATCTGAGTGAATTTGAATTTTTCAGTTCCCTTGGAGTATCCATGACAAATGACCTGGTATACATATTTAAAGAAAAAATTTTTTTTAACGCAAAGATTCATGATGACTTTAGTGATATCAAAAAAAACAAGCACTTATCCAAATTTTACCAAATTTTTGTCCCTTAAATCAAAAATTTTTAATCCAAAAATCAAAATTTTTATTTCATAATATACATAACATAAACATCATTTTCATTAGTGAATTTCTACTATATGAAACTTTGCCTACGAAAGAAAATGGAATTAATAATTCTTCGTATTGGTTTATTAAAATTTTAAATTCACTTATGATTGTTAATTATAAAAATTTGACCCCACCTCTTCTGAAAATTTTAAAATTTAATATAAATTCACTGTACTAAAAGTATACTAACTTACTAGGTATATTTTCAAATTATTAATTTAACTCGACAATAATTTCTAATACTAATACTAAATATTGATAAGAATCAAAAGTACTAGTATTAGAAGACTCGAGTAGCCAATTCCAATTGACTTTTTCTATAAGTTGTATTGTTATAGAGTAAAATATAGATTGCGTGTGAGTGATTGTTGCATGCTTTACATTGTTCTTGATAGGGTCTTCGTGGTCTCAATTATCGGAAGCATTTGATCCCAACGGGTCTCTCCCGTACTTCCGTATCTAACAGTAAACATTACTAAATATAGTAGAGAGTCCAAAGTTAGTAAAGTCGATGAAAGTGTGAGATATTATTCTATTCTTCTCACTTCTTCAACGACACGATAGAGATTTTAGATTTTCATGTCGTCAACCAATGAGAATATGTCTAGATTGATTAGTCGATGAAGAAGGTACGGATTCCTTCTATTGTTTTCAGAATTGATGAGATTTTCGTTGTGAGGAAGGGAGGGGGGAGGGTGGGGGTGAGGGTAGAATGATGACATGAGACTCATGAGTGAAAGAAGGGTTGTTCTTGTGACATCCTGAGTCTTTTGTCATTCAACAGATTTTCTAACTACTTTCTTTGGCTTCATTTTCATCACTTTCACCATAACTTTACTGGTTTCTGTCCTCATCCAACAGATTCCAGGTAAAAGAGGGAGAAAGTGAGAGAAAGTCAATAGACGAGACGAGACTTCAGACATGTGAGTTGTTAATAATATTTTTTTTTTTCTTGTTCTCTAATTTCTTGGTATAAAGTAAAACCATTATTTTTTTTGTGTGTCTGATGACAATGAGGTAGTGTGATTTAATTGATTTTGAGAGGATGGGGTAAAAGTTTGTATGTGTAGGGGTCAATGTGTCTGTCTGAAGGGAGAGAGTTTCACCCCCGTGGTGACATTGGGGTGAATCGATGAACTCAATTTCCTTAGACTCACTCCAGGTGAATTATCTTCAGAATGATAAATTTCTTTTCTTTTTTATTTGCATGTCCAGTCTCACTTTCTCTTCAGTAGGTAGATTTATTACTTCTCAGAGTTGTACATATACCAGAGATACTCATCAGTTAGTATATGAATGTACATTATAGGAACGAAATTCTACTTGGAATGGGCTACAATAGTTATGGTACAGAGAGGTTGTGTTTGTGTAGTGTTAGTGTTAGTATTTGTATTTGTATTTAAGTATTAGGGAGTATAGGACTCAAAAAAAAATTTTTTTTTGTTGAAGAAAATTTGGTTTTTAGGAATGCGAAACGCACTGTAATAAATCAAAGTGGTTGAAAGAAGAAAAAAAAATTTTTTTTNAAAAAATTTTTTTTTTTTAGTTTTGATAAACCAGGGCATTAGCAAAAAGATTGAAAAGATTGCAAAAAGATTGATTCAGTTGGTTGAAGGAATTGGGAAGGAGAAAGTAGATTTTTTGACAGGATTGTGAATTGAGTAGGAGTTATGATTAAATCNTGTTGAAGAAAATTTGGTTTTTAGGAATGCGAAACGCACTGTAATAAATCAAAGTGGTTGAAAGAAGAAAAAAAAATTTTTTTTAGTTTTGATAAACCAGGGCATTAGCAAAAAGATTGAAAAGATTGCAAAAAGATTGATTCAGTTGTTGAAGGAATTGGGAAGGAGAAAGTAGATTTTTTGACAGGATTGTGAATTGAGTAGGAGTTATGATTAAATCNAATAGGACTGATAAATTTGAAGTAGTACATATACTTTTGGATATTTTTTGAAAATGATTTGCTTAATGATGTCCTAATGAAATAATTGTAAAATAGATCAATTTTGAATGTTTAAAAAATTTTTCAATCTTGTTCGAAATTGATTTGCTAAAAACTAAAAATTTACTACATTTAACACATGAAAAGATTCTTAAATTTTTGTACTTTTTTCTTTCTTTATATGAAAAAAAAAAAGAAAAGATTGTTATCACAATTGAATCAAAGAGTTTGATTCATTGGTTAATTTTAATAAATTAAATTTTTTCAAACCCTGGGGTTAAAATTTGTTAACCCTAGGACAACAACAAACCTTTTTTTTTCATTCTGGAAATGAATATGAGTATCAAAATTTCTAAAAATGAGTTTATTTTGTTGTTTTATCTTAAGGTTTTCTTGATAAATAAATAGGGGTGTGTTTTAAAGAAGATAGTTTATTTTGTAGAGTATGAGGATGCGCTGGATGTGTCTAAAGGGAGGATCCTTATCTCTTGTCTCAAACTTTCTCCGCTTTCTCTATCTAGCAGCAGCTGGTTCTGATTAGTTTTTTTTTTTTTTTTCCAAGCCCTTGAACATTATATTTCAAATCAAAAAGTCATCCTCAGTCATCCATAAGGGATGCTAAGATCCGCTCTCGAGCGGGTGTAATGAGAAGGAATGGAGAGGTAGCCTCTGACATGGGATGCTTTCCTACAAACCAATTTACCAGAAAATCACGTTAATCCGACCGTTTAGCTTCCTATTTATTAAAAACTTACATCAACCAATCCAAAAAGAGCCTTTTAGCCACTCAATTCAAGTGCTTTAGAGAGGATATAACAACTTTCTTCTTAACCCTCAACTCCCCACTAAAAAAAATTATATATATTTCAAACCACAACAGTGCCAGAGCTTAATTAATAAGAAAAGAAAAAAAAAACTTATAAATTAACTCTCTTATTTTTTTTTAAATACCTGCTTTCATTCAATGAGTTCTTTGAGATAAATTTAATTAGTCGTACTTTTACTTTTTGAAAATGTTAACAAAAAAAAAATTGAAATTTGATGATTAGATGAGTCGTAGTATGTAATTATAAATAAGTAGTACTTCTGCTTAGTCAACCAATAAGAAAGTCAGGAATTAGTCTAGTATGCCTTATTATAAGAATTTTGACCTATAACGCTTCATCAGTAGTTACAAATTAACAATAACGAGAGTAACCACAATCCTATGTATTTGCCAAAGGGTTAACACGACATCACACTGTGGAAAAGCGTTAAAAAAATATAAATACATAATTTTCACTTTTTACTAAATACTGTTTTCACTTTTTAGAAACTTTTTTTTATGTTATGTGTTTTTATTATGTATTAGCCCTATCTATTTTTTTAAATAATTATTGTTAAATTCGTGCGTTTTCTTACTTTTTTTTTATGATTCAAAATTTTTACCAAAGACTCATTTTTTTTTTACTTTTTGGACTCAAAATGATTTTTTTTTTTTACTATTTAGACTCAAAATGAGTCTTTTTGGGACGAAATTTTTTGTTTTTTTTTTGTTTTGTAAAGGATGGGTTTTTACAATGTAAGATTGTATTTTATGTAGACATTACATAATATTATATAACATAGTATATAATAATTTCATTGGAATAAGATGAATTGGAAGGGTATTGAAATGTGATCCTATAGCATTTCATCACTGTCAAAATTTCAAATTTTCTTCTTTCTCGGAAGACTTTCTGTCAGTTTTTTTTTTAAGTTTTAGTTTTCGTTTTAAGAACTCAAAACTTGAAAAGTTGGTTCCTTTTCGTCTTCGGACGACCTCATCTCTCCAATTTCTAAAAATTTTTTGAACATCTGTGGGACTATATGAGAGGAAGACAACGACAAGAGGTTTGGGGTGGTGTTCGGTAACAAAAGAATTTACAATCATAATTTATATGTTTTCAAAATCAACCAATCAATCCCTTGTTACTCCGCTACTATAGGGTTAACAAAAAAAAAGTTTTTTTATAACAAAAAAAAATTTTTTTTTTAATCAAATTTTTTAGATTTTTTTAGAACCAAGGAATTGTCAAAAATTGCCAATTTTTATAATTTTTTTTTTTTTTTTTTTTTTTTTTTGTTTNCCAATTTTTTTATTTTTTTTTTTTTTTTTTTTTTTTTTTGAATTTTTAAAATTTTGAGTACTCCTCAATGTAACTCTGTCTGATTGACCTTGACAGACGAATCTTCAAAATAGAACCTATGTAAGTAGTAAAATCAGACTGTTAAGAAAAACTTTTTTTTTTAATTTTTTTTTTCATCTGCCGTTTTAATGAGTGAAGGAATTGAGGCGTTTTTATTTTGCATAAATCTTGAAAAAAGGGTACCCTGTCAATGAGAAATCAATGAGAATTNTAATTTTTTTTTTTTTTTTTTTTTTTTTGAATTTTTAAAATTTTGAGTACTCCTCAATGTAACTCTGTCTGATTTACCTTGACAGACGAATCTTCAAAATAGAACCTATGCAAGTAGTAAAATCAGACTGTTAAGAAAAACTTTTTTTGTTAATTTTTTTTTCATCTGCCGTTTTAATGAGTGAGGAATTGAGGCGTTTTTATTTTGCATAAATCTTGAAAAAAGGGTACCCTGTCAATGAGAAATCAATGAGAATNAAGGAATTGAGGCGTTTTTATTTTGCATAAATCTTGAAAAAAGGGTACCCTGTCAATGAGAAATCAATGAGAATTCATTGTCCTGAAGAAATCGATTGGGTACCCTTTAGGAGGCCCTTTATTCAAATTTACTCCAATTCTTTTCTATCATATGGTTCCATGTGAACTAAAAAATATTTTTTTTTAGTTCTATTATTATTACATTGAGATGCTCTAATTTAATTATTATATCATACAGCTGCTCCTCCAAGATGCTAATTCTATACCCAACACTTTTCTCTTCCATATGCAAAGATTACCTAATTTCAAATTAATCAAAAAGGCAAAAGTTAAAAAATGAAAAAAAAAATAATAAGGGGAGTTTGAATATCATATTATTATTGTTGAGTAGAAACTCAATATCCCTGTGATTCTGACTCTCACTCTGACTCTAAAACTTTGATTTCTTTCCAATTGAGTATCGATTCCATCTTATGGAGATGAGCGGATTGATTCATTTGACTATTCATTTTCTACTCATTTCTATAGTTTTCTCTTATGCAATTATTATTATTGGATTATGCAGAAAGATTCGATAAAGGGTAAAAATTTTTAGATACGAAAATTCAGACCCNGCAATTATTATTATTGGATTATGCAGAAAGATTCGATAAAGGGTAAAAATTTTTAGATACGAAAATTCAGACCCGAAAATTCGTCCCCAAAAATTTGGAATCGAAAATTTGTCACCCGAATATTGGAACCGAAAATCCGTCCCAGAAAATTTGGAACCGAAAATTTGCCTCCGAATTTCGGAACAGAAAATTTAGAATCGAAAATNGCAATTATTATTATTGGATTATGCAGAAAGATTCGATAAAGGGTAAAAATTTTTAGATACGAAAATTCAGACCCAAAAATTCGTCCCCGAAAATTTGGAATCGAAAATTTGCCACCCGAATATTGGAACCGNGATAAAGGGTAAAAATTTTTAGATACGAAAATTCAGACCCAAAAATTCGTCCCCGAAAATTTGGAATCGAAAATTTGCCACCCGAATATTGGAACCGAAATCCGTCCCAGAAAATTTGGAACCGAAAATTTGCCTCCGAATTTCGGAACAGAAAATTTAGAATCGAAAATTTGCCCCCGCAAATTTTGAATTGAAATTGACCCCCGATAAACAAGTTCGGGAAACACGTCTTGGGTAAGCAATCTAAGTAAGGTTCCCATCTTAGATTTAAAAATACCGCCAGATATTTCAAAAACTTGCCACATTTAAGCTTAAATTTCAAAAACTTGATACATTTAAGCTTAAAAAGAGCATCAGGAACTGCTAGCTTGCTTTTACCATGCCCTGGTAAGTTCGGCTCCAAACGTGCCCCCCTCCCTCCCTCCTCCTCTGAAAATCCGAACTTCTTGAAAATTCGACTTTAAAAACCTAGTTCCGAAAATCCGAGTTGAAAAACACGATATCGGAAATCCAGTCCCGGTAAAAATCAACGTATACATAAAATATTATAAGTAGCATCTTTATGTCTTGTTTTTGGTTTAAAATATATAAAAAATTTTTTAAATATTGAGCGTTTAAAATAAGATATAAAATTTTGATTTTGAGATTTTAATAATAGATTTTAACAAATGTCAAGTTTAGTTGTGTTTATTTATGTTAGATTCTTGACGCCTGATTTTCTGGGGTTGGATTTTCCTGGATTGGCTTCACCGGGGCTGGATTTCCGGGACTGGATTTACCGAGTTCGGATTTCCGGTATCGAATTTTCTGGGGGTGTAAATTATTCGTGATGATTTTTCATGATGTAAATCTTGTAAAGCAATTATTATGGTTCGTTATGTGGTTTGTAGATTGGTTAATGTAAACATTATTGATCCCGTGAGAATGTGTTGTTTGGAAGTGACCCTTAGAAGGGGATGCATTCAACCGCGCCCAACTTTCTCAATTTTACACGCACTCAACTTCATCTTCTCTTCTTTTGTTTTCAACTCTTTCATCTTAGACCGAAAATATATATATAAATATACAAAAATTTGTTTAAAACACACAGTAGAAATTAATACCACTTCGTCTTGGGTACCTTAAGTTACAAAAAAAAATTTTTTTTTTTTTCATATTCTAGATCATATTCATAAAAATAATTCAAAAAAATAAGTATAACTGTGTTCTTTATTAGAAAAGTTTACCTTGAGTGAGAGTCAGGTGAATGCACAGGGTCATCCATTTATTATTATTATTATGTCTATGTCGTAGACTTCAAAATTTCAAAAATTTCAAAAACTACGCCATATTTAATATTTTAAACTTTAATACTTGAACCTTAAGTACATAACCTTAAATAATTTTTGACAATAATTTAAAAAAAAAAAAAAAAAAAAATTTTTTTAATTTTTGATAAAATGTGATAAAATGTTGAGATTACGACATAAAGATATAAAAAATTGATACTAACTCTGTATCCTCGGAAGTGGTAGGATGGTGCGGGAGGGGGAAGAGGAGGGTATATTATTGGGAAACGATTCTAACAGAATCCTAACCATAAATTCCAGAATTCTGTTCATTAGAGAGAAAGGAAAAAGAGAAAGTTGAAAAGAAAGTTTCTCTTCATCTCATCCGGACGAGAAGAGATTTGCGAGACGAATCTCTGCTTCTATCGATTTTTACCCGGAAACTTCTTCTTTCTTCAGATACTTTTACGATCTTGTCTTTTATCACAAAAAAAAAGAAAAAAAAAGAACAGCTTTCTCCGTTCCCTTCCTCTTTTCCTTTCTTTTCTTCCTTTTTATTATTTTTTCCTTTTCCTGTTCATTCAATACCTCAAAATATAACTTACAAGCTGTTTTTTTTTTATTTGACATGGACAAAAAATGATGACAAGATTTAGTAAATTTCAACCGGATATCCTAGGGTTAAGTAAGACTATGAGCCGTTTAGCTTTAGGCGAAAAAAAAAATTTTTTTTTTTGGGGAGAAAGGCTTAACGGTTTTAGAAATATCATTGGAAAGCAGTAATAGTGTTTCACGTCAAGTAAAAACAAAATCTAGTCTACGATTATTGGATGAGAAGTTATGATTTTTTGAAAGTTGAAATTTTTGGATATTCTTTTGAGACAATATTCTAGTAAATAAGAGATGGGCGTTTGAAAAGAATATCCAAAAATTTCAAATTTTAAAAAAATCACAACCTCTCATCCAATGATCGTAGAGAGTTGGTTTTTTTTACATGAAACAGTACTACTTTTTAATTACTTTCTAAAACCGTTAAGACTTTCCCCAGAAAATTAAAAAAAACGTNGATATTCTTTTGAGACAATATTCTAGTAAATAAGAGATGGGCGTTTGAAAAGAATATCCAAAAATTTCAAATTTTCAAAAAATCACAACCTCTCATCCAATGATCGTAGAGAGTTGGTTTTTTTTTTACATGAAACAGTACTACTTTTTAATTACTTTCTAAAACCGTTAAGACTTTCCCCAGAAAATTAAAAAAAACGTTTCATATTCGTAAGAATACTTGTTTTTAAAGCAAAGAGTATGGGACAAAAGTAGCTTCATGTGTTCTTAAGAATTTGAGACGCATTGTATAAAAATATCATTTAGACCAACAAATGATTTTTTCTAGTCAAGTAAATTTCTTTTCCAACAAAATTTGATTAATTTTCAAAAAAAAAATTTGATTAATTTTCCCAAGNGTGTTCTTAAGAATTTGAGACGCATTGTATAAAAATATCATTTAGACCAACAAATGATTTTTTCTAGTCAAGTAAATTTCTTTTCCAACAAAATTTGATTAATTTTCAAAAAAAAAATTTGATTAATTTTCCAAGAAAATTCGATAAATTTTCCAAATTACTCAATACAATATTTGACAACAATAATAAAAGTGAACGATTTAATGTTCCCATTCTCCATTAATCAGTGAATGAATAAAAATTCAAAAAAAATTTTCAACCCTGGGCAAAAAATAAATTCTTTATTTTAATTTTTCAATTCGTGAATCTGCAATCATTTAATTATTTTTGCAAACTATTTTTTTCTTCATTTCATACCAATAATTATTGAATTAAATTGTACGGAGTATTAGAACACCCAAAAGAAACGCAAATTATAAAAATTTGTTTAGAAAAATACTCTTGATAAAAATCAAGAAAAAAAAACACACACAAAAAAAAACTAGTCATCTATTAGTGATTTTCGAGTATTTTTATTTTGTTTGAAGGTTATATTCTTTGAGAAAAGGGTGGGGGGAGACATGAATTATGAACCCTGGTGAATAGAAAAACGACGACGGTGGGGATGTCTGTGGTTGATGTGCTCTTTCGGTGACCTCGAGACATAAGTAAAGGACTACCAAGAAAAGGTGCTTGATTGAAGTATCACATCATGCCAAGGGTGGGGTAAAAATAAAAAAAATGAATCAGAGGTAAGGTTCGGGGCAGGGTAGGGGTAGAAACGGGGCAAAACATGGAGGGGGGGGGNGAGTGAAAGTGAGAGAAAGTGAAGTTCTGGTGAAAGTTTGATGATGATGACTGTGTGAAAGTGAAAAAAAAAAAAGTTTGAAAATTGTATGAAAAAAAAACGAGTGTGTACTGTGATAAGATGCGTTGATGGAGGGATGAGCTCTGCTCGTCCTAAGGTGGAGAGAAGGCGGAGTTTCGAGACTTGTACAATTGTCCCATCCTTTTCAGATCTGCGCTTCCCATCTTCGGTAGACTGTCCTTTGGAGCAAAAATTGTCCCACTAGAGCACAAACACCTTCTGACATGGGACATGGAAGGATCTGATACACCCAACCACTTTTTATAACACTCACCACACAATTTTTGATCCCGAAATTAAAAAATTATATAGTGAGAGCAAATTTTGGATATTATTTTGTTTTTTGTTTTTTTTTTATTATTAAAATTTTAAAATTGTGATGAGTTAGTTAGATTTTTTATAGTTTTTAAAAGTGACCAAGGTAAAGGTGAAATGCGGTGCAAACCTGTCGCCAGGAAGGTCAACAATCATCAAGGTAAGAAACAAAAAAAAAAAAAATTTTTTTTTTGTATGCTTCCACTTCCTAAAATTATAATGAAACTTTTTGAAGTAANGAAACAAAAAAAAAAAAAATTTTTTTTTTGTATGCTTCCACTTCCTAAAATTATAATGAAACTTTTTGAAGTAAACTACAAATATATTTTTTTTGTGGCTCCAACAAAACAAAAAACGTTTAAATTGCAAATAATTTGGCAGATTGTNAACTACAAATATATTTTTTTTGTGGCTCCAACAAAACAAAAAACGTTTAAATTGCAAATAATTTGGCAGATTGTTATTATTGCCATTCGGTGTATTTTGATTAGTCTAAGAATAAGACTAAGTTGATTCGAATTTGAACGTAAATTTCAAATTTTGAAAGAAAAAAGAACATGTTTTTGGTTTTGAATTTTGAATTTTAAGGTATGATTATAAATAAAANTTCAAATTTTGAAAGAAAAAAGAACATGTTTTTGGTTTTGAATTTTGAATTTTAAGGTATGATTATAAATAAAAGTAGTCAGTATTTGGAGGTTTCTGAGCATTAAGGTATTAATCAGGATTTTTTGTATTTTTTGCATTTATTTTTTTGAGTTTAGAAATGATAATTCCTAAGCTAATTTATAGTAATAAAGGTATAAAAATGCGAGTAAAAATTTAATGATTTCATTTAATTTTAGGTATAATGGTTAGTTTTAGGTTATTACTGTTTCATACTTAGGTTTTTAGGTTATAAATTTTTGTTTTTGAATTCATAAATTTAAATTTACATATCAAACGGGAATTACACACCACAAGACACTTCTTTGTTAGGAACGAACTAAAAGTATAGAAATTTTATATAAATCTGAAAAAAAAAAATTTTTTTAAGAAGTCAAAAATTAAGCAAATTTTTAATAAATTTTTAATAAAATTTTCAATACTTACTCATCCTGTTTCATTGTCTAATGTACATATTTTTGCATCCGTTTTTCATACCAAAATAACTTTACTTCTATTCTAATTTCAATTTGACTTTGTATTCTTTCTATGGAAAGGAGTAAAAAAAAATGCAATATTGACAAAAAAAAAAGTTGCATAACTAAAACAAAATTTTTTTTTATTTTTGAATTAAGGTTATGCATCCGATAGAACTTTTTTAAGTTCTTTCTTTTATATTATTTGCTCTCACTAATTATGATGAATCCCTATGAATAGTGATAAAAAAAAAAAGGGAAAAGTTTGATCAAAATTTTTCCAACAACTTGAAACAAAAAGGAGGAAGCAAAAAAAAAAAAAAAAAAAAAAAGGTCGTCAGAAAGTGGGGATCGAAATTATTTGGCTTCTTCCTCACAAGGAAGTAGAAATACAAAATTGTAAAAAAAAAAAACTTTAGGTATGCTTTTGTGGATTTGAAGTGCGTGGTTTTTTTTTTTACTTTCTATTTATTGGTGACTGGGTCATTCTATGAGTTTTATTTGGTGAAAGTAAAAATTTGTATTTCTTGATTTTGGTTGAGGGGAGTGAAGGTACTCTATGGTGTTTGATGAATTACGATAATCAGAAAGTAGTGACATTTGGATAAATTGGAATCGATTTTGATGATGATTTTGAGTAGTCTAGTAAGTTTGTCTTATTAAATCGATAGTGTCCACTTTGTCCCAGCAGGATGAGGACAGAAGGACATGAGGACATGAGGAGTACCACACAAGTGAAACTTCTCACCAGGAAACACACACTTAAGTAGTACAATAATTGATTAGGAGTTAGAACTCACCAGACTCAAACTTTCACTCACAGACTCATTTTTCTTATCATTTCAGATGATATTGATTAAAAAGAGATATTATAAAAAAAAACTTATCCAAAAAATCATTACTAACGGAAAAGTTTAGTTATATTATTTAATTTTTTAATTTTTTAATTAAAAAAAAAAGTTTAGGAATAATTTGTGAATTTTTAAGAAAAAGTTATCAAATACTGCAGTAGAGACTTTGGATCGAAAATCGGGGTTCAAAAATAAACTTTATTTGTTAAAACATAATTATTAAAGTAAAAAAAAATTTTTTTTTTTCGTTTTTTTTTTTTTTTTTTTTTTTTTTTTGAAAATTTGNTTTTTTTGTGAAAATTTGGTCATTCTCATTAGCAAACCTCTTCCATATACAGAAGATGACAAATTACGATGAGCTTTCAAAATCTGTAGATATTTTTGCTCTTGGATCTTTATCTTTGTGGTATAGGGTACAATAATTGAGCCCGGGATTTTTTGAATTTTTTGGAATAAGCCAACAACGTTGCCACGTACCTCCAATAAGCATATCGTACATCCAAACGCTATTGCCACTTTTGAAAGTCATTTTCTCCAAAAAAAATTTTGGGAAGTTAATAATTTTGAGCTTGATCAATAGGCACTTTGGTAAAAACGGAGAAAGTGTGAGAAAAAAAAAAGTTGAACCACTCTGTATAATAAAAGTTGAACCATTGAACCAAAAACAATTGGACCAATACAGACCTTTACAAAAAAAATGTTAAACTATAAGTAAATTATCAATTTCTGGACAGCGTTCAAGTTGAACCACTCTTTACCGAAAAAGTACAACTACCTTGTACCAGAAAAAAGTTGAACCATCCTATACTAAACAAAAAATTGAACCATTAAACAACCAAAAAAAAAAGAAAAGTTGCAGCACTCTACACCAAAAAAGTTTAACCACCCTGTACCAAACTGAAGCACCCTACACCAAACAAAAAAAAAAGTGGAACCAACCTGCACCAAAAAAAAAAAAAAAAAAATTTGAACCACCCTATACCAAACAAAAAATTGAACCATTAAACAACCAAAAAAAAGAAAAGTTGCAGCACCCTACACCAAAAAAGTTTAACCACCCTGTACCAAATTGAACCACTCTACACCAAACAAAAAAAAAAGAAAAGTTGATCCTACCTGTACCAAAAAAAAAGTTGAACCACCCTGCACCAAAAAAAAAAATTTAACCACCCTGTATCAAAAAAAAAAAGTTGAACCACCCTGCACCAAAAAAAAAGTTGAACCATCCTATACCAAAGATTAATAAGTTGAACCACCCTATACAAAAAATAGGCTAAACTAGCCTGGATTTAAAAAAAATTTCTGGAGAACATTTGAATTATAAAAGTTGTATGTATTGATGGTTGTCTGTAAATGTGGCAGTGGTTGTTTGAGATGTTTTTCTGGCCAGATGTGAGTGTATGAAAGGGCGTGCACTTCCTCTGACCCCCTCAGGAGCATCTAAGGACCCTTAGGTCCTTTCTCTTAAGTATTTCGTCGTAGAGATCTCTTCTGACTCCAATTTCTACTCTTCTCAGAATGAAATTGGACTCTTCTTTCATCTCAAAGTCTTGAGAAGGGTTCCTTTGGTGACCTTTCGACTCATCCCAACCCATCTGGGACCGTTTAACAATCCCCAAAGACAAAAGACGCTCACACGCTCCGATTATTCTCCTCACTTACACTACTAAATAAAAACGGATCACATAACAACAGATGACAGTTTAGCACTATTTCAACAGATAAATCAACTTAGAAGTTTACTTTAACTTAACCAGATAACTATGAAAACGATAAGGTTGAAAAAAAAAATTAGACAAATCGGGTATTAATAGTTAGTGCGCGCGCGTAGTAACCAAGAGCAAAGAGCTATTATTAGAAAATCAAATGAATACTTTTAATATTCACAATAAGAAACTAGTAGTTGTGATTTGTGAATGTGATTTTTTTTCTTCTTTTCAACGATTTTCCTTCTTCTTTTTTTTTCTTTCTTGATCTCTTTTCCTATTGGTTGGTTCTATAGGTTGTGCTGGTGATGATGAGTTTTGGGGGTCCTCATTGTCTAGGATTTCAATTGTTGAGGGATGGTTCTATTAGTCTACCTGGAGTCTCATCATGGGATCATCTTTAACAATACAAGGGTCCTCCGCAGGACCCTTTCATTCACATTTTACTTATTTCTACCATGATTTGACATAGAAAAATGAAAATTTAAACACAAGTATCTCAATCATGTAGAGATTTTTATAAGCCCTATGACCTACCTATAGGTTATAGTTATCATCATCATCATTAGGATAACGACAACGATAACGATAACCAATAAGATTTAGTCTAATAAGGCTCCCTTAGAAAGCAGATGCTTACAAGGGTTATATGAAGTAAAAGATTTTATAATAATAAATAAAATTTTGATTTTCGTACTTCATTTCTCAAAATGATTGATTTTATGATCAATTGTTCTAGCACGATGCGATGGGTCATTTGGTTCTTTTTTATCTCATTGTTAGACTATTGTCAACAATTGAGGACACTTTTNTATATGAAGTAAAAGATTTTATAAATAATAAAATTTTGATTTTCGTACTTCATTTCTCAAAATGATTGATTTTATGATCAATTGTTCTAGCACGATGCGATGGGTCATTTGGTTCTTTTTTATCTCATTGTTAGACTATTGTCAACAATTGAGGACACTTTTATAACACATTTCATACTCATTGACTCATCATCGTTAGAAAAAAAAACTCATCAAAATTTTTATAATTTATGATCCACGGTGTACTTTTGTAGTCAATATCATAAGTGTACATAAGTGAACATAAGTGAAAATTTCAAAAAAAAAAATTTACAGTGAATGATTTTAAGTTAAGCAATAAGTAAGTTACTAGTTCTGATTTCTGATACAAAAAATTTAAATTTTGAAAAATTTTAAATTAACTGAGTGAAAATAAGGGGATTGTGTGTAAAAGGAAGAAAAAAAAACGCTAATTTTTTTCCTTTTACACATATTGAAAAATAATTATTTTTGACAAAAAAAAAACGCTAATTTTTTTCCTTTTACACATTTTGAAAAATAATTATTTTTGAAAAAAAAAAANTGATTTATGATCCACGGTGTACTTTTGTAGTCAATATCATAAGTGTACATAAGTGAACATAAGTGAAAATTTCAAAAAAAAAATTTACAGTGAATGATTTTAAGTTAAGCAATAAGTAAGTTACTAATTCTGATTTCTGATACAAAAAATTTAAATTTTGAAAAATTTTAAATTAAGTGAGTGAAAATAAGGGGATTGTGTGTAAAAGGAAAAAAAAAACGCTAATTTTTTTCCTTTTACACATATTGAAAAATAATTATTTTTGACAAAAAAAAAAACGCTAATTTTTTTCCTTTTACACATTTTGAAAAATAATTATTTTTGAAAAAAAAAATTTTTTTTTTATTAATGTAAAATTGCGGATCTTTTTTACTTTGTGTAAAATTCTAAAATTTACATAAGGTATCCTTGAAGTGCGTAAAAGTTGAAAGTATNAATTTTTTTTTTATAAATGTAAAATTGTGGATCTTTTTTACTTTGTGTAAAATTCTAAAATTTACATAAGGTATCCTTGAAGTGCGTAAAAGTTGAAAGTATAAACTAGATAATTTTATTTTTTTATGCAAATACGCGCAAAAATGAAGCAATTTTTTATATTATGTATTTCCCGTGTATACAAATCACCCTGATGATGAGTATTACTTACATTTTAAAAATATACAACCCATAGTAAAAACTGAAAACTAATAAAATAAGATTAAAAAAAATTTTTTTTTCATTAATATAATTATATACTATGTACATATAAATGTTTTATAACTGAAAAACAAGAATCTATCTTTCGATTCTTAAATTTCATTTAAATGAAACAAACGGTGTATTTTTTTACGTAAAAAGACGTAAAAGACGGTGCACGGTGGTTCTATTGGATATATATGTCTCTATTTGAGTATTTCTACGAAAAAAAAAAATATATATATATATGTGAATTGTATTTTGTATTGGATGTGTTTCTGTACGCGGGTGACAGAGTCCTTCGGTCCATTGTCCTCCTAAAACTGGTGATAATCTCAGGAGAGATTTTTTGGGGGAATTGATGGACGTCTTTGTACCATTGTTGTCAAAAATTCCAAAGAAACCGTCTTCTTGATTTCAATCCAACCAAACGCCTCGACACAAAAGGACACTAGAAATTGGACTTTTTTTTATAACCCACACCCTTCTCAAATACATATAACGTTTTTAGTAGAAATTCAATTTCACTGAAAATGAGGTGATTGAAGGAATTGAGAAGAAGAAGGGGGCCTTGACAACCGTCCTGTCGGGTCACAACGACCCGACCTAACAACCACCGTTTTCAATGATAAAAATTCAACTAAAACCCTTTTAAATTTATAATAATTACTATTTACAGTATAACTTATACCCTTTTTAAGAGACAAATCAATCCACACACTTTCTTAATCAAGTCAATTCAAAATCAACAATACTGAAATTTCAACAATACAAATACAATTACTAATAATTGAAACTACTGAAATTGAAACTTTGTACAAAAAAAAAAAAAAAAATTTTTTTTTTTTTTTTTTTTTTTTTTATAAAGTTTCAGTTTTTTTTTTTGGGGTTGTTAGGTAATTGGTAAGTATGTCAATCAAGCTCAATTTCATACAGACCTTTTGAAAGTGTTCGTTTTGATTTTGATTTGCTAGAGTGAGGTAATAATATAGAATGTATAAATTAGGATTGAATGAGTGGTGACTAGTGAGAGTGACCTCTGACCTTATTTAGTGTTGTTTGATTTAAGTTTAGTGGTAGTGGAATGAAAAGGTGCGTTCTTATTGGTTGTTTTGTTTCTATTGTTTTTTTTTATATAATAAGTACATAAGTTGCGTTGTGTCTGTTGGATAGAGGTTTTGTGATGTTATTGTAAGGGCGTGTGTCTGGTAAATAATTCAGGAAGCAGTTCTTGAATTGTTTGTGATGGGGGTAGATTTTGTAATTACTTCCGTTGGATCCCAGGACAGTGGTACAATGGAACATCGGATCCCTTGAGACTCAGTCGTTCCGATCTTCGAAGAAAATAGTAAAAAGTTCTGAAATTTTCATATTCTCATCAGACTAAAATGCCTCGAGACTTTTTATAAAATAACTTTCACCGTGAATCCTCCCGCACCCCCCACCCCCTTCNCCTTCCCACCCTCCCCCACTCTTCAATTCAGCGTTTGGTTACTCATGATTAAGTTTCACTGTTTTTTTTTTCTCCTCAGTCATTTTTTATTCAAGTTCTATCTGTTTATATCATAATATGTAGAAGGTTTTCGAGATCCAATTGAAGAAAATTTTCGTTTTAGAAAATTAAAAGTTAGTGACTGAACCATGAAAATTGGACCCCGAAAATTGAAAATTTGAATCCGAAAATTCTGGTTCCGAAAATCAGACTTAAAAATTCTGACCCGGAAAACAGAAGACGGAAAATTGAATTCCGAAATTCTACAATTAAAAATCAGACCTTGGAATTTTAACCTTGAAAATCCACTACTAAAAATAGAATCCTAAAAAATTTCTAATTTATTATGAAAACTTGAGTATCGAAAATTAATTTAAACTTTAGAAATTTAAAATATTGAAAAATACACCCCTAATTTTTTTTACCTTGTATGTAATCTTACACCCGGCGGCGGTTTTCGGGATTGGATTTTCGCGAGTCAAATTTTCGTTTATAACACCTGAGGGCAAAAATTTTAATAAATTTTTTGAAAATTTTTTTTTTTTTATGAAATTATAAAAAATACAATTGAATTTGGTTTTTTATTATGTCCGTTGTGTTGTTATTTTTGAGTGGATAGGGTAGGGCTTTATGTTTTGCTCTAACTTTCAAAAATCTTTATTGTTCAAACTTCTAGTAAGTGGTTATTTTGAAGTTTAATCTGTTGCGTGACTGGGTGCGTGTAAGCGTCTGTTTCTGATTGGCAGGGAGGTATAGGATCCTCTTCTCTTTTGGTGTGGGTGGTGATGAGTTTTTTTTTTTTTNGTTTGGATTTTCGCGAGTCAAATTTTCGTTTATAACACCTGAGGGCAAAAATTATAATAAATTTTTTGAAAATTTTTTTTTTATGAAATTATAAAAAATACAATTGAATTTGGTTTTTTATATGTCCGTTGTGTTGTTATTTTTGAGTGGATAGGGTAGGGCTTTATGTTTTGCTCTAACTTTCAATAAATCTTTATTGTTCAAACTTCTAGTAAGTGGTTATTTTGAAGTTTAATCTGTTGCGTGACTGGGTGCGTGTAAGCGTCTGTTTCTGATTGGCAGGGAGGTATAGGATCCTCTTCTCTTTTGGTGTGGGTGGTGATGAGTTTTTTTTTTTTTTTTTTTTTGACAATTTGATCTTTCAATGTAAAAAAAAAAATCTTTCGTATTTTCTAAAATGGAAAATAGAAAATGGAAAATGAAGTCCTGCTGTTTCAAAATTTGACTTTCTCTGGTTGATGGGTTAGTGAAAAGGGACTTTTCTCTCACTCTCTCCCTCGTCATCACATTATGACAATCTGTGTCGGCGTCTTAATTGGATCCTGTGATAATTAGCTACGAACTACACTTTCTCCGCTTTTAATTAAACAAGAACATGGAAAGTTTTTTTTTTTTTTTTAATACTAAGGCTCCTCGTCATTTCCACTTCTTCTCAATGAAGGCATTAAGAAAAACTAATTTTGAGCAGGGTGTAAAGTTTAAATCAAATTGGATTAAAATCCGGTTCAAATTTAAAAAAAAAAAAAAAAAAAAAAAAAAAAAAAAANTTGCTTTAATACCTTCTTTTTCCGATTTTTTTACCATAACTCCTCCCACATAATTCTCTACAGGTTGTTATTAAAAGGAGTAAAAATGTAGTAAATTTAAATTTTTGAAAATAACTGTACTTATCATATGAGAATATAAATCATACTGTAAGGTGCAAAACAAAAAAAAATACCCACCCTATACTACAGGATGCAAAAAAAAAAAAAATTTTTTTTCCCTACCCTATACTGCAGTATACAAAAACCACTACCCACCTTATATTATTGCAAAGTGGGTAATTTTAAATTTTTATCAATTTTATTTGATAAATATTTTGATAAAAAATGAATTTTATTTAGTTCTACCCACCCTGTTCACATTACAAGATTAAAAATAATTTTTTAATCCCTTTACTACTACAGGGTGCAAAAATATATACCCACCTTGTGGTGTAAGGTGGGTAACTTTTTTTCTTCTGGTATTAAAAAAAAATTTTTTTTTCTTGTTTTTTTTTTAATTATAATTAATCGGTTATTTTTTAACCTTGATTGAGAAACTCTCTCTTCTGCTTTAGAATAATGTTATTTTTTTAAATGCATAATTTTGAAAAAAAAAAAAAGAAAAAAAAACTAAAAAACTTTACCAAACTTTTTTCCCCCAGCCTGATAATTTAAGAGTGAAAGTTTGGAAGTCTGATTCATGAGAGAAGAGGGCGTAAGTTATTAATGTTGGTTATGAAGTTATTAATTCAGAGTCAGTCAGTCACAGACACTCTAGAGACAAATGACCTCTGGGGAGAGAGGGTCAAAGGACAAGGTGATCCCCTGTTGTACATGATAATATTTCATAGAAAAACAGACGCTCATTTCTCCCTCAAAATCCAATAACATGGGAACACGTGCAAAAGACATCTTTATGGATGCGACCCTTCCTATCATCACAACCTAATAATCATAACGACAACTCAACATCGTCATACTACCAAAAAGTACTCACTACCTAAAAACCCTTACTTCAATATCACCCAACTATCTTTTCTACTAAAGAAAGGCGCCTGGTGGTAGAGGCAACTGCTTTCTCTCAACAGATTCGACAGAGTAGCTTTCACTCGATCAATTACACAATTAATTTTAAACCAAAAAAAAAAAGAAAAAAAAGTTTACCCCTAAAAATCACGATATCAAATATGGCCACAGTGAAATATAAATATAACGTCACAAAAAATAGTAACGTCAAAGTAACTTAAAAATAATTACATTGTTACAATTACAACCAATCAGATCTCTCCGACCCTCTCTACCCCAAGGTGTACAAGGGTTAGGGTTTTTCTAGGTTGCGTTGTTCTGTGTAGGAATTAACCATCGGATTACCCAAAAAAATTTACCCCTATTTCACAACCGCATGATTTTCAAAGAGTAAATGATAATTAATAATACAAATTACAAGATTTCCCAACTAAAAATTTCTTATTGCTGAATTAGTCGAAGGATTTTTCAAAATTATTATTTTGTATTTTGTAACTAAAAATAATTTTGTATTTTCTATTTTCTATTTTGTATTCTTCAAAATAAATCAATATTTTAAGCAATATAGTGGTTAAAACTGTCAAATCACTATACGAACCTACGGCATACGGTTAAAAAAAAAAGTTTAAATAATTGTCTATAACATGATGTTATTTCACAAAGTCGGCGCCAAAAATTCGCAACATTTTCGTCGGCGCCAATTTTTGGTGTGGCCAGTAGGGAGTTTTGAATTAGAAATTCCCAGCGTTGCCATATTTTGAGTGTTAGTCATTTTTTTTTAACCAAAATTTTTCTAAATGTACTCTTAAAGATGAGGTAGTTAGGAAAATGGATAGTAAATAATATTTTATTAGTGATAAATATGACTCTCGTCGTCTTGTGTTGTTAAAAAAGTAAGTGATTCTATTGTTATGAAGATGTCATTGGGACTAAACCTTTGACAAAGCACGTAAAGGATGGGGTTACAAGAGATTAAGTTGCATACATTATTAGGATAGGATTCTTGATGAGATCATCTAAAGACAATAGAAATGTATCTCATTTCACTATACTCATCGCAACCCTTCAAAATGCAAAATCACGTAAATTTTAACCATTTTCTAATTTATAGCTTCTTAAATTCTTCCATGTAATAATTAATTTTCAAGCATAACTCATTGCAAGAAAAGATATAAATAAGATAACTAACTAAATACTTGACCTCAAGAATTATGATAATAACAGGAACTCTGAAATGGTGGGACAAGGACTTAAGAACTNTATAATTTATAGCTTCTTAAATTCTTCCATGTAATAATTAATTTTCAAGCATAACTCATTGCAAGAAAAGATATAATAAGATAACTAAATACTTGACCTCAAGAATTATGATAATAACAGGAACTCTGAAATGGTGGGACAAGGACTTAAGAACTCAAGGCAAGGTTGGAAAAAATTCAGAATTTTTTGAACAACCCTGTGAGTTTATATTTATATTTTATAATGTAATATTATTTTAAAATGTTACATTTTTTTTTAAATGTACTTTTTTTTTTCTTACTAACGGATGAATCGGATTAGAAGTATTTAAAAAAAAAAAGTTGTGAGGGTCACCGAGGTGAGTTGGATCCTCTAGTTGATGACTCTTTGGATAGTAAAGTATGAGTCTATATAGCCATTAACTCTTTACGATTCATCCTTTTTTTTTACTCTATTGTTTGACTAAAGATGGGAGTTAGATAATTGAAGGAAAGCGTGAAATGTGAGAGTGTTATGATAAGGAGCAAAGTGTCGTTAGAACCGTAGTTCCTGCGACAAATCCGTCTCTGTCGTTTCTTTTTATGAAGATGCGCATGAGGCTTCCGTAAGCACGTAGACNAAGTGTACTTTTTTTTTCTTACTAACGGATGAATCGGATTAGAAGTATTTAAAAAAAAAAGTTGTGAGGGTCACCGAGGTGAGTTGGATCCTCTAGTTGATGACTCTTTGGATAGTAAAGTATGAGTCTATATAGCCATTAACTCTTTACGATTCATCCTTNTGAGTCTATATAGCCATTAACTCTTTACGATTCATCCTTTTTTTTTACTCTATTGTTTGACTAAAGATGGGAGTTAGATAATTGAAGGAAAGCGTGAAATGTGAGAGTGTTATGATAAGGAGCAAAGTGTCGTTAGAACCGTAGTTCCTGCGACAAATCCGTCTCTGTCGTTTCTTTTTATGAAGATGCGCATGAGGCTTCCGTAAGCACGTAGACTTCTATGAAATGAGTCTCATAAAACGTGATTTTGATATTGAATTCTTTTATTTTTGCAGATGAGAGACTCCCGCTTCTGGATAAGGTATGTTCGAGATGAATTTTTTACTTTTTTTTATATCTATTTCACTCTCCAGATCAAACTTAAGTCATAGGTAGTAAGAATTTTTTTTTNATTTTTTACTTTTTTTTATATCTATTTCACTCTCCAGATCAAACTTAAGTCATAGGTAGTAAGAATTTTTTTTTTAATTCATGAAACTCATCAAAAATTGGTCAAAATTGAACAAAAACTGATTAAATTAGTAAATAGTTGATGAAATTTATTAAAAACTCATCAAATTGATCAAGAATTAATCATGTTAATCAAGAATTTATCAAATTAATCAAATTACTCAAAGAATTTGATCAAATTGATCAAAGAACTGATCAAATTAATCAAAAATGTATCAAATTAATTAAATTAAATACAAAATAGATTAAAGATTAAATATTAAATAACATTGATCAAAAATTCTTTAAGTTAATCAACAAATTGATCAAATTAATAATAAAAAAATTGATCAAATTTTTTATTTTTATTTTGATAATGATCGTTTTTGAGAAGGAATCAAAGGAATTAAATAAATTTTTTACTAGAATTTGATTTTTTTTTTACTATCTATTACTAAAATTGTGTAAAAATTGTATAAAGAATTGTGAGGTCAAGGCAGGGTCAGGGATTATACTTTCCCTTGTTTCGTTTCATTTTTTTTTTGTTCGTTTTTTATAACTTTTTTTTTCCTATTTTCTCTTTGATCCATCAAATAACAATGAGTGAAAGGACACGATCAAGGTTTTTACTGATAATTTAGGTTTTTTTTTTTTTTTTCTTTTTTTTTGAGGATAAACTTTGACAATTGAGCTGTTCAGTTCGAATGATAATTTCATTGTTGACTGACCAGGAATAATGAGAAAGACAGNAACTTTGACAATTGAGCTGTTCAGTTCGAATGATAATTTCATTGTTGACTGACCAGGAATAATGAGAAAGACAGAAAATTAACTTTGTTAAAAATTTATTTTCTTAACTTAACTTATAACGAGTATTATTAAGCAGGGTTGGAAAAAGTTCAAAATTTAATAATAATTCTACAGCGTAACTTTANTTTTTTTTTTTTTTTTTTTTTTGTATTTTTCTATGCTATAATGCAACCGAGTTTAGAGTTTACAAAGGTTAACTTTTTGAGTTGACATTTGTCACAAGAGTTGACAAAGGTCAACAACCTACTACTAAATCTCAAATGTTAACACTATAGAGTTAACAACTGAAAAAAACTACAGCCAGAAAAAATAATTTAACACCAAAAAACATGAAGCCTAATGCAAAAATGAAACTAATAATGTTTAAAATTTTTTGGTAAATTAATTTGATGGTAAAAATTTTGTAAAAAAAATTATTTTTTCGTTATAAAAATCTTATGTTTTTATTTAAATTTAAATGAATTCCGTCCTTCTGGTTATATTTTGATATTGATCNATCTCAAATGTTAACACTATAGAGTTAACAACTGAAAAAAACTACAGCCAGAAAAAATAATTTAACACCAAAAAAAAATGAAGCCTAATGCAAAAATGAAACTAATAATGTTTAAAATTTTTTGGTAAATTAATTTGATGGTAAAAATTTTGTAAAAAAAATTTTTTTTTTCGTTATAAAAATCTTATGTTTTTATTTAAATTTAAATGAATTCCGTCCTTCTGGTTATATTTTGATATTGATCAGGATTGTCCTGATGTGTAGTTGGAGTGTCTCTGTATCTGTCAGGTCATGTAATCGTTGGTAATCAGAATTGGTAGGAAAGAATCATATATTTGGGTGACAAGACCCCCTGCAGGTGTGAATTTTCATTCCCTCAATCCTTTCATCCGGATAGATTGAGTCATCACTTTTTCAATCCCAACTGAACAAAATGTAATAAACTTTGTGGCTCAAATGATAGAAGAAAAAATAGGCCTTTTATTAGGATACAAAATTCACCACTTCTAAATTACATGATACAAGGATCCGATATCATTTCCAAAAATCATCATGTCATTATTGATTACATAACTTTTTTTTGCAAAAAAAAAAATTTTTTTTTATAGGATAGCTATAGGTGAGACCCCTTTGACTTTTTCACGTTAGAAGCTGGTAAAGAAATTTGATAAATTTTATTATCAATAAATAAAAATTTATATAGGTAACGTTTTAATGATCGCATATTTTACAAATTTCAATGAAAAAATTTAAATTTTCAACTTTTTAATATTATTTTTTTTTTCAAATTTGAACTAATTTTGTCAAAATTTCAACTTTCTTTTTTTAATAAAAAGTTTTAAAGTTTAAACAACCAAAAGTCTCGACTTCTCAAACTTTGAAACTAAAAATTTCAAAAAATTTCTCGTTCTGATAAAAAATTTTAACTTTATAAAACTTTATAGTAGACTTTTACTTTGATTTCAAAAATTTCAATATTAAACATTTATTGAGAATTTATGAAGAAAAATTCCAATATTAAACATTTCTTGAAAAATTTTCAACAAAAGTTTCAATAATAAACAATAATTCTTGAGAGTTTTTGAACAAAAATTATAAGAATTATTCATAAAAAATACAACTTTCTGCCAGAGAATAAATTCACTTTCGTTCCTATCGCTGTCGAGTCAAACGGAGTATGGGGACCCAAAGGTCTGAACTTGATTAAGAAAATTGGCAATTACATTCAAATCGCTTCCGGAGAACCTCGTTCTACATCGTTTCTGATTCAGCGAATAAGTCTAGCTATTCAACGAGAAAACGCCACTTCCATGTTGGGCACTCTTACAAAAGGAAAGCATTTGGAAGAAATTTTCTATCTTTAACTTGCTTTTCAATAGATCCACTTCTGTTCTTTTTAATATTAATTTTTTTTTATATTTCCATTAGGAAAATAAAATCAATTTAGGGGAAAAAAAAAAAAAAAAAAAAAAAAAATTATTCATTCTTATTAAATTATAACTTATATAAAGTACTTTTTTTTTTTGAAAATCAAGACTTCTTTTCTCTTTTTAGGAAAATCAAGAATTCTTTTCTGATCTTGTTAATTTAATTTGATTGTTAAGTTTGTTGTCCCTTGTAGATAAGTTCTAAGGGTGTAGTTGAGTTCCTACTATTGGATAATACGAATAGTATTTTGTGGGATTGGTTCTAAAAACCATTAGGAAGGCTCGAATAAGGGCTCCTAATCTTTTTTTGTTGGTGAGAATAGGGGCCCTTAAGTCTCCTTGGATATGGAAATCCGTCTCTCTACTCGCTACTCTTGAATAGACAACATAATTATTGATGGGATTGACATAGCAAGGACCGAGTGTCCCTCTATCTGGACTTGTCCCTTGGAATAATCCAAGGGATTCCAGAAAAGAAAAAAAAAACTAGAAAAGGTCGGATGATCTAGTAGGATTCAGTAGGATTCATTATGCAAAAGGTCTCCTATCTCCGTTATCTCGCTCTTTTTTTTTCTGCCTGACATGTCAATCGACTCGGCCGGACACTTTGGGACAAAAGATGAGTCCCAGGTGGATCCGTCCTTTTGTCCTGTCCCTTCGTCCCTCAGAATCTTCTTTTGTCAAGAAAAAAAAAACTACCATCACCAGGACATTCCTGCTGACACGATCCATTGAGGACGACGACGACGACGACANAAAACTACCATCACCAGGACATTCCTGCTGACACGATCCATTGAGGACGACGACGACGACGACAACGACGATTCATCCTCACATTTTCACAATCACACACAAAATCCCTTCAATTTTCACTTACACAATAATACTTAAACAGTTGGAAAAAAAAATCCATACCAAGAGTGTTACTAGGATAAATTTTGCCCTTGGTTACACTCTATATGGTTTCAACAGATCAATTTTCAATCAAAATTCATCTAACTTTCACCTCTAGTGGTCAATAGTTAGTTAAATNAACGACGATTCATCCTCACATTTTCACAATCACACACAAAATCCCTTCAATTTTCACTTACACAATAATACTTACACAGTTGGAAAAAAAAAATCCATACCAAGAGTGTTACTAGGATAAATTTTGCCCTTGGTTACACTCTACNCAAGAGTGTTACTAGGATAAATTTTGCCCTTGGTTACACTCTATATGGTTTCAACAGATCAATTTTCAATCAAAATTCATCTAACTTTCACCTCTAGTGGTCAATAGTTAGTTAAATTCCTCATTAGTTTCAATCTGATCAGTCCTAAGTCCTCAGTCCTCAGTTCTCATCAGTTTCCTGTCTATTTTGTACCTTTTGCTTTTTTTTTTCACATGAAACCCGTGGTACCCTCAATGACCACGGTGTCAGTTTGTGCTTAAATTTTAATGAAAAAGCTTAAAAAAAATTTTTTTTTTTTGTTAATTGAGTTGTGGGTTTTGGTTGTATGGGACTCATCATCACTTTGATTCGGATGATGATTTCATTGTGGGGGTCTTGTGACAGAAGGTCCCTTTTGTATCACATGTCCATAGGTATTGGAACCATAGGAAGGGTGAATCCAGAGGATCTTCAAACCAACTATACTTCAAAGGTGTGAAAGAGATCCTTAGATAATTTTACAACCTTCGCTTCACTGGTTGACGAAGATCCCACAAGGGATTCACTCTCATTGTCATACTTATTTTTTTTTTTCGGTTCAACACTTTTAGATTTTTCTCAATTGTCATACTCCTACGACTCACCGGATCATCCGAAAAGGCTAATGCTAAGACTAAGACTAAGACCAATAGAATCATCCTTAAGACCTATGGAATCAATGGGATAGTTGAGGAAATCCTGGTCAGGGACAAACCGTCAATCCAATTATCTCCACCACCACCACCACCTATAGAATATCAAGGGTGTCAAGGGTATTTTTAGTATAAAAATCTTTGTTATTAGTGAAGCTAAGGACTTATGGGTGGTTACAGGTTTGGAAAGGACTTCTATAAGTTGAGTTGAGTTGAGTTGAGTTGAAGCTATGTTGATAAGTTGAGTTGTTGAAAGTGATGACGCTAGTTGAGTTGAAACGGTCCTATGCTACCGCCGCCAATTGAGTTCCAGTTGAAAGATGATGATATTTTTGGCCATCATCACGGTTTTTATGCCTATGGATCCATTTTTTTTTGGTAGTGATTTTGAGAAAATGTGTATCCATTCCTTTCTACTTTCTCCATTTTCTGATTAATGTGTCACGTAGGTTTCGACTGGGCGACGAGCTGAAAGCTTTTCCTAGTTTCTCTCCCTGGATGGGCGACTGTGAGAGAGACAAGAGACAGAGGGGGATGGAAACGTATTGAATTTATTTTTTTTTTTCCAAATTTTGGATCTCTAAGTGACTCAACCTCATCCTTTTTTTTTTTATTTTGCTTTGCTTTCACTGGATCTTCATTAGGATAAGAATCACTTAAGGAACTCATCAACAACCACTTTCCCCCCTTAATTCTCATCCCTTGACTCAATTACAACCCATTAACACCACAGAACAAGAACCACAACAACGCGTAACACATTCTGTAACTTTTGCCCTTATGTTGTCATCCTATCATCATCCAAGGGACTTATTTCACTTTCTAAGGATTACAATAATGATTACTTTGTATTTAATCTAGACCCTTATAACCCTTAAAAGATTGATTATTAGTTAATTGAAAGTCGAAAGAGATAAGAGAAAGTTGAAAATTTTGAGTAAAAAAAAATTATTAAAAAAAAAAAAAAAAAAAAAAATTTTTTTTTTTAAACCAAGGTTGGAAAAAATCAACAGTGTGATTAAATTCTTGATTTAATGCTCTGAATACAATTTTGATTGGTGCGATGATGACCAATAAACCTAAAAACTTTGGCTAATAACCCTAAAAACTTTTTTAATAATTTTTTTTTTAGTTTTTCAATACAAATTGTGTAATATTGAATTATAGTGATATGAAAACGAATTACATAAGGAAATACAATATTTCTAGATCTAAAAATGTGAAATTATTATTGAAAAATTTTTTTTTTGAAATTTTCGTTTTTTTTTTGTTGGTAATTAAAATTTAAGGGATGTATTATTTTAAGTAAAAAGTTAATGATTTGGTTATTTGGTCTAATGAAATTGATTTGTTTTCTCTTCCCTTAGGTTCGTGTGTATATTTAGGTTGTAATTGAGGTTAATGAGCGTGTGAAGGGTTAAGTGGGGTTGGAAGGGTCCCTTCCCGGAAGTCCCAGTGGACTTGTATTGTTTTCAAAAATTTACATGCAAAAATCCCTTTTTCCCACCGAATGACTCCCTTATCATTTCTCAAAATCTATACAACAGAGACCATAATATACAAAAAAAAAACCGTCCAATCGACCCACTTCAAAATATAATAATAATAAAAAACACTCAAAAGGTAACCTGGTATACTAGAAACCTGAGAGTCAATGAGGACAATCCATACATGGGACGACAATTTGAGATACTTCAGTATAAATAAAAATAAATCTTCAAAAAAAGAAATTACGACGATGACTCCACTCCGTTGCAATTCAAAATCCACTCGATCTCGAAATGAATCCGAAACTGTCGAAGTCCATCATATTCAATGAATTTCAACCGTATCTGGAAGGATTCTGAAAATATTTAACCAAAAAAATATTAGCAGTTAGCAGTCAAAAAAATTAGATTTTTTTTTTTGAAAATTTTAGGGGCTTCGACAACACTTTTGTTTTGCTTTTACTTCAGGTTGAGGTTGATAATAGTAGTCTTATTATTATTTCAAAAATCTGTAGATTTTTGTACATGATTCTTGAAATTGAAGTCTATTGTTATTCTGAAAAGGCTCAATGTAGTAGTCAATCTCATGATCATAAATTCATAAAAGAAGACTTAAAAAAAATCTTTTTTTTTTAACAAAATATGTTTAAAAAAATTTTTTTTTAACCGTTTTTTTTTTCAATTTCTCAACCTTGACCTGACAGAATTGTGATTGAAACGATGATGATGATGTATTTGAATCCTTTTTTAAAATTTGCATAAAGTTAACAAAAAATTGAGTCAAAAAAATTATATTTTTTTTTACCGATTTTTGATATTTTTGATTTTTCAGAATAATGGGGAAGTTTCAGAAGATGAAGAGGAGGAAGAAGAGTCCTCAAGTCGAAAAGGTAACAATACAAGTTAAAAAAAAAGTGATGCAAATGGGTATTGATTGTTGTCTCAATTGTTGTCCGTTGAGTGAACCCCTAAACTTACTTTTGCTCTTCCTGGTGCTTCGATGGGAAGCGGAAATGGCTCAAGCTGCTTCAGAAGAATATCCCTCTTGTCTCATATCAAGAACTGGGATTTCTTTTTTTTTTGTTGTCGATAAAGATGCCGGAAACAACTGCGAGAACTTCTAATCACGCGGGTTTTGATTCTCCTTGATAACCGAATTTCCGGGAATCAGAGTCCAGGTGTCATCTGAGTACTTTTTGACCTCGGCCCTCACGCGTAGCGTCGAGCGTCGTCGCTTCCTATTGTTGTACAGTACCTCTTCATTCACATTCAATGACTCACAAGTCATCAGATACCGTCTATTATTGTCTTTTTTTTCTAAAACAAAAGTCAAAATTTTATAACAATTTGAGGGACTAATTACAACAATATTATTGTTGTAATCTCTGTCACTTTAAAGTGAAACGAACAGGCTTAAATTTGAATTTGAACAAATTAATTCAAAAATTTTGTACCAATTTTCTCCAAAATTATTTCTATAAGTCATACTCCTTGTATTGCTTCAATTCCATGTTCATTGCTTCAAATTTCGTAGAAGGGATCAAAAACGCTTGAATCACTACCCTGATATTTGTGAGTGTGACAACAATAATTCTTGAAAATTTTGCATCTCGATTTTGAACCTAGTGATTTTAAATTTTGAAATTTAAATCTGAATGCTTTAGATTTCTAACAGGTGTCATATTTTTTTTCAAAGGTCATTTTGAGAGATTTTCGAGCAAAAACTGCAGTGATTCGGAAGATGTTACTTCTGAAGGATCTTTAGAAGACGAAGAGCTCCGATTGGCTAGTGATGACGGTGGTGACAATGGTCTTTTGAGAAACGGTTTGAGCGGAAAAGATTTTGTTTTTGGTAGTAGAAGTGGTGGAAGTAGCGGAGGTCAAGTGTCACCATCCCTTAGTCTTAGGTCAAGTGAAAATTCAAGGGTAGTGACCAGAGGGAGTAGTACTGGAAGTAGTAAAAAGTATCCCTGTGGACAGTGTGGCAGAGCCCTTACTGACATCGCTTCGTTACAGAGACATCTAAGGTGAGAAATTAAAAAAAAATTTAAATAAAAACACAAGGAAAATAAATCAAATTTGAACTCACCATTGTTATAAATTTTAATTGTTACAGAGCTCAACACACAAGTCCAAGAATCCACGCATGCGGAGAGTGTGGGAAAACTTTTGCAACTTCTTCAGGGCTCAAGCAACATGCCCATATTCACTCTTCTGTTAAGCCTTTCCAATGCGAAGTGAGCCCTTTACAAAAAAAAATTTGTTTTTCCATTTTTAGGTATAATTTTGAACAAATGCGCGTTTTTTCATTTGACATTGTTGATAAATGGGAAGATTTCGGTCCTTTTCTATTGATTTTGATGTCCGGGAGGTTGAAGTAAGTTGACATATGACATGACACTTCCGTCTCACTCATTGTCTCCCGCATTCAAAGGAAATGACTGAAGTTACTCAGGTCAAAAGAATTTTTTTTTGTTCAAATTAAGCGGTCAAGAAAATTAATGAAGAAAATCAGAAAATTTGTAATCATGATTCTTGATTAATGATTATGATTATGATTAATGATTACCTTGGAGCTTGATTAACTTTGTTCTGATTGGTCAATAGGTTTGTATGAAGAGTTATACTCAATTCTCAAATCTTTGTCGTCACAAACGTATGCATGCAGACTGTCGAGCTCAATCACGTTGTGAAAAGTGTACAGCTCCTTTTGCTTCAAGCGCTGCACTTGCGAAACACAAGCGCTTCTGTGACGCTGCCACAGCAGTTAGCAATAACAATCAAAAAGTGACAACGAGACTTCAAGGACAGAATCAAATTCTCCCACCACCATTTCCATTTCATATCCAATCAAATCTTAACAATCCAATTAAACCATCCGTTCGAGAAAATTTAACTCCCTTCGGTCAACAAGCGCCAGGTTTCGGTGAAATTCCTGATTTACGACTTGGAAGTTCAACGAATCATACAGTTCATCGACATCCTACTTCAATGGAAGCCCTTCGACTTGAAATTCTAAATAATCAAAATAAAGTTTTGAGTAGTCATCACCATCATCGACAACATCATCGTCGCCGAACTCGAGCGCAGATAAATAACAACCAATCAGGAAGAGGCTCACAAGGTTTTACTCCACCGTCGAGCGCATCTAATTCTGATCATTCTTCTCCCACATTATCGCTCAAAGAAGAAAAAGGAGTAGAAGAAAAAATCGGGGTCACGACGCATGTGCAGTCAAATTTTCCACTTGCTTTCCCAACGTCATTACCCATGTACAACCCGTTTGCTGCTGCACTCTGCCCTCAATTCTTCGGTGGTGCTCAACCCGTGAACCTCACACCTAAAATTTTACCCAATGGGAGTAGACCGTCGTCTCTATCTCCTGTCACACCACCAACGAGGTCAAAAGTTAATGACCAAAGTGACCAAGTCATTGATTATACTAAATCAAAGGCTCAGATAGAAAAACCTGATGGACCGCTTGATCTCAGTGTTCAAAAACACGATCGGAGTTCTTTAGACTCTTCAGAAAGGATCTCATTAATATCAAATCTCAATAATAATTCTATTCCTGATTCCACTGCGCAGGTCAAGGACCAAACGAATGGAATTAATGGAAGCATTAGGCGAAGGTCAACAACCCCAAAATCTGATGACCAACCAATTCCAAAGAAACAGTCAGAACGCCGTAGTTCTACTCAATCAGCCGAACCAAATAATAATAATAATCAAAGTAATATTGAAAAACATGTGGAAAATTCTAAACCCCAAGGATCAGAACAACAACGACCTCTGACTCCAAATTTAGCCCAAGTCAAACAAAACTTACAAGAAGTTGCAAGAAAATCATCAGCTTTTTCACAAATTATTGCTCCAAGACCGTTACATCCATTTCCAAGATTTTCTCATCCACCTCCAACGCATGCGCACTTTCCAGGACTTCCGCCAGGATTCCCACAGAATCCCTTCAATCCATTTTTTCCATCGAATATTTCTCCACGAAATGATCTCAGCAATAATTTCAACCATACAACTGTCCCTTGGCAAGGAAAAATGGGAAACAGGTACCCAAAATACATTAAAAAAATTTATAAAAAAAATTTTCAAAAAAATTTTTTATAGTTTTTACAGAATTATTATTTACTAAAAGCAACTAGTGTGACTTACGTTTTACAATTTTCTGTTCCAGCAGGTACAGTTGTCGATACTGTGGTAAAATTTTCCCTCGATCAGCCAACTTGACACGTCATCTACGAACACACACAGGTTCGTCAGCTGATAACCTAAAATTTAGAAAATAAGTTCAACAAAGATTGATCCCATACCCCCTTTTCCCCAATTCCTTGTCCCTGATTGGTTTATTGAAACCTTATGCTTAAAATTTGGTTAATTCTTTATTGTTTCAGGAGAGCAACCTTACAAGTGTCGTTTCTGTGAGCGATCCTTTTCAATTTCATCAAATCTCCAACGTCATGTTCGTAATATTCATCACAAAGTGAGTCAATTTTCTATCCTTCTTGATTTCCTGACCCCTGACCTTTTTTTTCTTTTTGTTTTCTGTTCTTCTTTGTTTTAGAGCATAGAATCTATTCCTGATTGATAATGAAAGTGATTTGTTCTCTTGCGAAGGAGAAGCCCTTCCGATGTCCTTTGTGTGCGAGAGCTTTCGGGCAACAAACGAATCTCGACAGACATCTTCGGAAGCACGAGATGGGTGATCCCGTTGACCTTGACCATGAGGACTCTTCATCACCCTCACCTTCCCCACCACCAATCACCTTCAACTGATTCAGCACCCCACCAATAATAGTCAATAAACATTAACTCTTTCTATTTCACCAACATTTTATCACCGAATTCGTTTAAAAATTAATTTACAAATGAAAGTTGGACCTTTTCTTCTTCAATAATTAAAAAAAAAAGAATTCTTCGGGATGCTATCCATTCCACAAGAGACAAGAGTAATCAGTCGTAATAACACTTATTCATTAAAATAACCTTCAGTACCCTAATCATGGAAGTCATTATCATTATAGAGAATGTCAAAGTGGGTTCATAAAAAATTAACTTATAATGAATGATTGATTAATATGTAGAGAACTAATAATTGAATTGGGAAACTTACTAGATTCTGACGAATTTCGTTTTCCAATGCATCGAGTTTTGTCTCATCAGATGGTTGAATGTCCGACAAAGATTTAGCAAAGGGTGGTGCTGCTGATGAATAAAATTGACTTATAATCTCATAAGTTAAACAACAGTAATTCAGGATCTCATAATCTACAAGTTTGCTGTATTTCAGTTCAAGGTACCTCACTTGACCCCCATGTTAAATTTGGTGACCTCTAAGGGTCAAGGATCAATTTTTACAGGGGCAGTGCCATGAGCGAAGTTGTTCAGGACATTCCCAATATGATGACATAGCTCATCTGTAAAAATAACAGGTACCACAGGTTTAATTTGTGCATCATCTAATCAACATCAACAAAAATTTCAACTTAAATACCGTATTTATTCGATTAAAAGCCGCGGCTTTTATTTAAATTTGAACATTTGCGCTGCGGCTACTAATCGAGGTGCGGCTACTATTCGAGGGCGGCCTTTAATTTTAGAATCAAGGTTGATACTATTTCATTCATACGCTACTTACGTTTAACTGAGCACTGACTATGTTCCAAATCTTATTAGTAGTTAACTAAATAATTTAATTTTCCTCAGTATTGGTAGATTCATTATCTGTCGCCATAAACTCAACTTCATCCTCTTCATCAGACAACGCCTCACAGTCAGTTTCTTTTATGATAGCTTCATTAGCCATTTGCTTGTCCTCGTCTTCTTCTAAAATCAAATTATTATATCTGTTTTCAAGCCTAGCTGTTTTCAGCAATTCTCTGGCCGCTGAGCAGGCCTCTCCCGGTTTCAAACAATGAATCAGATCATCTTCCGATCCGTCAACAGATGTTGTTAAAGCGCAAGCTTGGAATGACTTCTTGATCATCTCAACACTG
>NIPM01000135.1:4179-64500 GCA_002738285.1 Holacanthella duospinosa | reverse complement strand
AAATTTATTTGAAACTTGGGGCTACAATTAATTTACCCCAATTAAAAGCCGCGGCTTCTATTCGAGGGCGGCTTTTATTACAAACTCGGAGAAAGTTCTGCGGCTACTAAACGAGGTGCGGCCTCAATTGGAGAGCGGCCTCTATTCGAATAAATACGGTAATACAGTATTATTTGAAAGTACAATGCACGACGGTTATAAGAGCTGCCCTCCGTCGCCTGGAAATGCTGCTCTTATAACCGTTTGTTCTTACAACGCTTATAAGAGCAGGATGTTCTTATAAAAAGTATATGGCAAAAAAAATTTTTTATCAAAATTTATAAAATGAAAATCTATACTATAGTATTGATCTTAAATAAAGTTATCGACTGTACTGTAATTATCGTCGACAATTTTTCAAAAATTGCAATTATTGTTTAATTCCTATTTAAAGTTTTGTAAAGATTTTACAAGAAGGACATTTCAACTGAAATGATTTCAAGTGGTACTTTTATAAATTGAAGATGTAAAAAGATAATTTTTGTTTGAGATTTGACTTTTGCTCTTATATCCAACTCCCGCTTCAAAAATTACCCAGTAAAAGGTAGTTCTTATAACCGTTTTGCTCTTATATAGGTTGTTCTTATAAGGCGTTAATGTTCCATGCTAAATGCATTAGAGCAAACCAAACCCGCAAAACTCTGCTCTTATAACCTGAATGTTCTTATAAAGTAGCTCTTATAAACGTCGTGCACTGTACATAAGCTCCTAGCTTTTGTAAATCTGTACCTCTTTATTGAGTTGACATTGACATACGGATCTAGTTTTTAACTCGTTGGAAAGCCGAATGTCAAGAAGGAATATTGGACACAAACCCAAAGTTCAAGGGTCACCATTATTAGGAGCAATTCATGCTCAAACGAAAAAAAATTTTAAATTAGTATTACAATTGATATGAAAAATGAATGAAAAATGGCAATGGAATAGCGGATAACTTAGAGTTGATGCTCCAAAAAAAATTCAAAAANCATGAAAAATGAATGAAAAATGGCAATGGAATAGCGGATAACTTAGAGTTGATGCTCCAAAAAAAATTCAAAAATTCAAATTCATCCAATCAGATTTGAATAAAAACATTATTTTTCTCTCGAATCTTATTGGGTGAGTTTGAATTGAATATCTTACGTTTATTTCACTAATTTAATTTAATTAAATTCTCTGCTTCAAGGTCGAAAATCACCGTTTTTTAGCTTCAACAACGTCTATACGTCAAGACAGGTTCTGTCTTGACATTGTGTCGTGTAGCAATGTTTACCACCGTTGCCCAATTACAAAATATTCCAATTGCTTGATAGAACTTTATTCAAAACTTTCTTTTTTTAACTTTTAACTTAAATGATTGATATTAAATAATGATTAATTATTGTATTCTGTTATTTACTCAGAATGAACAAATGACTAAAGAGCCGTATGTTAATTATTATGCGACTATTGGTCAGTCATAACGTTGAAGAAATAAACAAGAAATTCTTCCGCCATCGCTTACTACCTTCGAAATCCAGTTTCTGAATGCACAGAGCATGTTCGTGTTAGTTTTTCCAATTTTTTTCAAATTTTTGGTATTCCTCAAGTTTGGAAAGATTTACAAGCTGGTGATAATCATAAAATTTTAAAATTTTAGCAGTTACAAGGGAATTTGAGCAAAGTTGAAAAGAAAAATTCTCCACGTTATAAATGGCGGCATTTCCAGCGGCCACACCATTGACACCTGTCAGTGTATGAATTGTTGCCAATTAGAGGCATCTTACCCTCCTCTCCACATCCCTCCCGTCATACTCGGGGTTTTTCTTTTTCTCTGTATTCCTCCCATTATTTGCCCTATCCCTCCTGTTCCTGCCCGCATCCTTCCAGTCCCTCTTTGCATACCTCCATTACCTCCCTTCTCTGCCTGCATCCCTCCCATAGCTTACCACATTCCTTCCGTGTCTGCCCACATTCCTCCCATTTATGCCCACATTCCTTCTGTCCATGTTCGCATTCCTCCCGTCCATTCCTACATCCTTCTCGTCTTTACCCGCATTCCTCCCATCCCTACCTGCATCTCTCCCCTCATCACTCCCGTCCCTACCCGCATCATTCCCATACATCCTAAACATTGGAGAGGTACATCCTAAACATTTTTAAGCCTTTACCGGAAGCAAAAGCCGCAAACCGTTGTCTTGGGGAGCTTGACAACCTAGTCGTCCACCATAATGCCACCTCATCGAATACATCAAAAAAAACTACCCAATACGCTGAAGATTTAACAAAAATGTTGGATGACCATTACTCCTAATGCTCAGATACCTGTGAAAAGCGTTGATACTAAGTACCATGGTCTTTTTCGGCTGAGTTGTAGACGAGCAATAATAACTTTTGACAGAGTTTGGAATGCTCTAAAACAACAGCATAACAAACTATGCTTTTAAAATGTTTTAATTTTTTTTTTCGCAAAAATAAAAATGTTCACAATAGGACGGTGATGGACTCTGTACAACATGTAAAGAGACGTTGCCCCAAAAATGAATTTGATATTTGGAATCAGGATTCAGGATCAGGATGAAAAATGCTTCAACAAGATATATTCGTATTCCTTCTAAGCATACCTTAGGGGCTAGTTTGGTTCAATTATTGTTCCGCCAAAATTCCTTGATAACAAGAAATTAACAAATGACACTCAATCATCAACATTTTTATGATTGATGTTTGCCGAAATTTAAACAGTGTCACTGTGTCAGTAAAAATTTAATAATGTTCGTAACCTCACCACATTTAATTACAAGTTTATTGAAATTGGTAAGCCCAACACTGTTTTTTTTGTAACGCGGCACTACTGTGGGTCTGTGACTTATTATTTTTGGTCTTGCGTCATGTTTTTAGTGTAAAGATAAACAAAATGCCCGATTTTTTACTCAGCCCTGCCCCAACCACAAAACAACAAGAGCATTGCCCGATTCTCTTAACCGCTCTTAAACAGAAAAACGTTTACAGTGTAGTTTTATTATAAAAATTTTTGAGGTTGGAGTAAGTTACCGTCCTCGGAGCATTACGCTGGTTCCAGAATCGGTGAACTTATGTAATCAGTCTAGGTCTGGTCAATCTATCTACTTAAAGTTAATCCTGAAGGATTTAGGCAGCGATTACTGTATGCTCTCTGGAATATTTTATTTCCCTTTTAGAAACCTACCTTACGTTTATAATTCTGGGCGAAATATTTGAAAAACTACACAAATTTACACTTGGAAAGAACAGTCTAAATCCAACCCTGGATCTTGCTTTAATGCTCGGATTCTATCCGGAAAAATTTCTAAACTATATACTCAATTAGATTGATGTTTGTATAAATCCACCGATTCTGGAGCGAGCGGAAGCGAAGCGCGCGCGGCGGGTAGGGTTTAGCTTTGGGTAACGGTGATTGACGCCCGTTTCATGTTTTTTTCAAAACCAGCTTTTTCAGAAAAATGTTTCTGAAAAAGTTTGGAAAATCAATCCATACTTTTTCATTTGGTTGTTGTCATTGCGTTTTTCACCCGTTGTTTGAAAAAAGTTATTTTCTGAAAAAACAATACATTCTTTTTCTTTTCATTGCGAAATCCGATCGTCGTCTGAAGTTGAACCGTCTCTGCTTTTTTGGAAAAAGGTACGAAAAAAGATTGGAAAAAGTAACTATTACCGTCCAATTTAGAGCACGTCATGACAACTTTATGAAAAAAGAAAACACGACAATTTGAAAAAGCATGAATTGGGCGTGATGCTCTTTTGGTTATTTTATTTCTAATTAGTCATAGTTTCCTTATTTTAAGTTTAAAATTCCCGGAAATTTATTTTAAAAACTTGCCACATTTAGGCTTAAAAAGAGCATCAGAAACCGCTTCATAAATCCAACCGCATGGTGCACTGAGACTGATAATTCACTCCTACGTCGGTGATTTTATAACTGAATTGTAATGTAAAGTAAAAGTTTTTCTGTTTCCGAGTTCTTTCGGGTGCAGCGTGCAGAGCTATGGTGGTGTTGCGGGTGAGGTTAGAGATTGGATATTTTGATCTACTGTGAAACAGTTTAATTCTTCGTTCTTCGTAAATCGTCAATTTAACATTAGTTTTTGAGTATCTGTGAGTAGTAGGAAGGTACCTTAGACAAGTGGACGTTCGGACGATTTTCCAGTCTTACTGGTACTGGTACTGGTACTGGTGCATTCGATATTTCAGTCTATGTGTATCACCGTTCGCCATTAGGTAACAATAATCTTAATTTGATTTGGCAAGAATGAACCATCTGTTTTCTGTTTACTAATATTTTATTTCAAGTTTACTTTACGAATATTTTTTATTATTATAGATTACTCTGTAGTCTGTACTAAGGTCGTGATGTATAACGGAATTGGACTTACGACACCAAGGGGATCTGGTACAAATGGATTCGTTACAAGGAACTTGTCAGCTGTTCGAAAGACAAAAGAAAAAATTGAAGACTACAGGGACAAGGATGACGCTGCAGTACGACCCTTCGATATTGAACTTATAGAGCACGAGCGCCGACGGCAAGCAGAGGTAAAGTTTCTAAAAAATTTTCATCATTTATTAGTAATATTAATATTTTGAAAAGATGAAGAAGCTGTTTTTAAACTGATCTATCTGTTTTTATATATGCTGTTCGTGATGATTATTATTATTAATTACTATTGATATTATTGTTTTGTGATTACTGAAAAACGTAATGTACTTTTACATTTAATTTATATCCAGTTCTTCATGAGTTACTAAAAATTTTGTATTTGTATTTTTTTTTAGGTACGATGTATGGAACTTCAGGAACTTCTTGAAGAGCAAGGAGTTTCAGAAGAAGAAATTACGAAGAAAATAAATGCATTTAGAGCAAAATTACTCGCAGATAAGAAATCTGGAGTACTTCGGGATAGTTCAGGACGTCCAATGTAAGTTAATTATGTAAAAAAAAATTATAGTATGAATCATCTCAATTTAGTTGTTTCATGCTATACCTTTGCTTTTGAGTTTATTTATAATTAATTGAGTTTGTCCATAGATNTACTCGCAGATAAGAAATCTGGAGTACTTCGGGATAGTTCAGGACGTCCAATGTAAGTTAATTATGTAAAAAAAATTATAGTATGAATCATCTCAATTTAGTTGTTTCATGCTATACCTTTGCTTTTGAGTTTATTTATAATTAATTGAGTTTGTCCATAGACTGTACGTGCGTAGTAATGTCGCCTTCATTGTAAAGTGAGGAAGGAAAGTATCGATTTTCTCCTGCGTCGAAAACTTTACACTTCTGACTNTTTTTTTTTTTTTTTTTTTTTTTTTTTTTTACTCATAAGAGAAAGAAGATTCTTTAGATCCTCTCCAGAAATGTGAATTATTGATTAGGAAGGAGACAAAAAGCTCCAAAATCTCCTTAGTGGTTATTTCCCTTCCCTAGAATTAAGCCCTTAGTCTTCCGGTTGAGAATTAATTTCCAAGTATTTAATTGGTTGAGTCGATTCTTCTGAAGATTAGTGACTACGTCTTCTCTGCGTGTCTGGGATCCATTAAGGAATTGACCATGGGTTAATTTTCATCTAAAATCCCCATTGTAGGAGACAATTTTTTTGGGTTTAGTTCTGGGTTTCTAAGTCCTAAATAATATATATATTTTTTTTTGTGAGGCAAGTGTCATCAAGACACGCAGAGGGTCATGTGCCCAATGTAAATCACCACTCTTCCGTTCAAAGTAAATCATGTCTTCCAGTCACATGTCTTCCGACTTAGTTCTTCCTCGTGATATTAGTACAATAATTAAGTTAGATCAGGATTTATCGAACCACGAGCACTGTAATTCTGCACAGTCACCATCACAGGTGAATCAGTTAGAAAAACCAGAGCGCAGGCACCGTAGGCCAGTAGATCCAAAAAGGCGCAGAGTCATTCTCCTTCCACCACTGACCAATCACAGCTCACGGTTCATTCTCATTGCACAACAACCACAAAACATATGTTGCTGCTGCTGTCGTCGTAGCAGAAGGAAAAGGTCAATCCCCATGTCAGTTTGTGTAGAGCTCAGAGTTGTTAGTATAGTTTTTATTACGCACTGTTTGTAATAATTATGCATGGTGTGGTAATATAGTTTTTTTTGGATACAACAGTCTCAAATTTCTTGGTTTTGACAAACTATACTATGTAGTAGTACTTTTTCAAATATTATTATTGAATTTTGATTATGAAAATATTTGTTCATCAGTATAAAATTGATTCTTATTGATTTTTATTTTATTTTATTTGTTTTGTTTTGTTTTTATATAAATTTAGAGTGAAGGACAGTCACGAATTGTCTTTGGCTCAGGAACAAAAAAACGAAAAGGCAAAGAACGCCTTTGGGATTCGTCAAGACTTTGTTCCAGGATCCTCTATGGAATCTGTCAACATGAATAAATTGGGTGGAGAAAAAGCAGCAATTGGGGACGCTGGGCCTGAGGTAAGAAAAGAATAAATTTATAATAAGGTTTTGTCATATTGAATTAAACTATAAATTGAATTTTTATAAAATATTTTTTTTTAGGCTGCAAAACCTCCAGAGAAAGAAAAAGAAAAGAAAAAGAAACGATCACGAAAGCGCGATACTTCTTCATCGTCATCTTCTTCAAGCTCCTCCTCTTCAGATGAAGAGGCAAGGCGAAAGCGCCGGAAACGAGAGAAAAAGAAAAAATCTAAAAAATCCCACCATCACCATCACAAGTAAGTTGAAAAGAAACTTTTTTTTTTTTGTTTTTTTTTTTGTTTTTAAATATATTTCTAATTAACACATCATTCGTCTTTGTTAAAAAAAAATTTTTTGTTTTCTAAAAATCTCCTGCCAAGACGTGAGTCTCAAAATTGATTCTGAGTTAGAAAAATTAATTAATTAATTAATTAATCTTCTTTTTCTCTGCACTTGATTTCGGAGGGATCCTGCTCTCGAGCACAGGTTATAAATTGTATGTTCAATAATTTACTATTTTTCACTCTTGTCTTAATTTTAATCACTTGTTTAATTTAATTACTGACTCACAAACTGGTGGACTAAAAAGTAACGTATGATTAAATAGACTTTTTTTTTTCTAATTAATTTTGTTAACCTCTCTGGAGAAGTCATCAAGTTCATGGAGAGAAACGGAAGGTAAAACAAAATGTGAATCTCCAAAAATTGATTCCTATGATTCTACTTTTAGATATTTTAAAATTATAAAAATCTCTGTATTTTTTTTTTTTTTTTGTCTTGACTCTGAATAATTTATTATTAACCTATGGGTCAAAATTTCCTTTCAGCAACGGCAGCTTTTTGTAACTTTAACTTTAGCGCAAAGAATTTTTTATTTTTATTTTGAAATTTAACGTGTTAAACCATATTTTTCAAAAAAAATTATGCTGTAGTTAGGTATAAAAATATGATTGGTTAAAATTTAATTTGTGGTTACTCTTGTACAGGAGAGACGATAAATCGAGATCTGGTGAGAAGCATAGAGATAGGTAAGAGTCATTANAAATTTGAGTTTTTTTTTTTTTTTTTTTTTTTTTTTTTTTTTTTTTTTTTGAATTAACTAATTTGTGTGATTTGTATGAAGTGGTGTTTTGTGTGATTGTTTCGATGGCACATCTTCTTCTGCTTCTACAATTGGTTGTTTGACACAATACTCTATACATACTTCATCTGAAGATGATACTGAAGGAGTTCCTGTAGTTCCCAATTGTATTTCATTAAATTTAACAAATTCTGATGAGGTCCTTCAATCTGAGTCTCAACTTTGTGTTCTTCTTCCAATCAATTCAAAAATTCCTATTGGTAATGACCTTGAAGTTGCTGGTAGTTCAAGATCAAGATCAAAAAATCAAAATTTTCATTCCAAAATTTCAAGATCTCATTCACTATCATCAAGATCTGATTCAAGATCAAAAACTCGTTCAAGATCAAGATCAAAATCAAATTCAAATTCAGGATATAAATCTTCTGATATTATAAATTCTAATGGAAAAATAATTTTGAGATCAAAATCTCGATCAATTTCTTCTTCAAGTTCAAGTAGTAGTCAAAGTCTATCATCAAGAGGTCAAAGTGAAAGATCTGAATCTCATTCAAAACAACGTTCACGTTCACATTCTGGCTCAATTTCTAGTCATCATAGTAGTCGACGTAGGTCAAGGTCATCATCAAAATCAAGGTCAAGGACGAGGTCAAGATCAAGATCAAGATCTCGTTCACGCTCAGGTTCTTCAAGACGCTCATCTCGTTCTGCGTCAATTCCTAGAAGGCGTGGCTCTCCTTCTTTTCTTGATAGAAGACGAATTACGAGGTAGAAAGTGTTCCAAATTTAACAAATTTTTTTTTGTTTTTATTCTTTTAGGTCAAGACGCTGAAGATTTTTGCAGTATTTTTTCATTTTGGTTCATTTTGTCGTGATAAGGAGAAATACTTTACGTTCTTCGCTTGTTACGTTACGGAAGATTCTGGATTTAATTTTTAGGTTTCATTTATTATTATTATTACTACTATAATTTGGTACAAATTATGTTTGGGTTTATTTAATTATAATTATTTTTATTATAAATAAAATAAATTATAATTATTATTCATAATTATAATTATTTTAATTATAATTATTATTATTCTATATTATTTGCTCTATTGTGTAGTTTTTGAAGCTTGCTTATTCTAAACGTAATTTAAAATTTTTGAATTTTTTAATCTAGTTTTTGTTTTGTTGGTTTTGCTTAAAGTTTTGCTGATGTGGAATTAATGTAATGTTAATAATGAAAAAGTTGACATTTTAATTATTAACAGCGCTCGAAAGCGGCCAATTCCATACAAGCGACGGCCGGGGTCGGAGTATGACGTCTCTTCTGAAACACCATCATCAGATTCCTCTGACACTTCCGACGACGACTAATTTAGCAAGTTTTTGAATTGAATTTTAACAAAGTATTAAACATTCCTTTTAAATTGTTAAGAATTTAAAGAAAAAAATTGATTGTTTTTGTAAACTTTTGTTTTTCTCTGGGAGTACTACTACTTAGGTATAAACCTAAATTTCCCTAATTAACTTAATAACCTTACTAATATAACCTAAATTTTTAGAAACCTAATTCTTAGTTTAGATCTTGACTATATTGACTATTGAGAAGGACCTCAAAACAAAAATTTATGATTTAAAAAAAATCCTAATCAGTGAAGTGTTACCCAGTTATAATACATTATATTTCAAAAATTTAAACAAAAATTTGTAAATTAATTAATTAATCAAACTAACTTCTTAACCTCATCTGCTGTGGCTTCATGTACTACTAATTAATACATACTATTTGACTAATTAGTAGTACTTTAGTAGAGCTGATGTAAGAGATTTTTGTTGACTCCTGTTCAAATTGTAACTGAAGAATCTCAATTTCTTATTTAATTAATTAAAAATGATGATTGAATTTTTATANCTCCTGTTCAAATTGTAACTGAAGAATCTCAATTTCTTATTTAATTAATTAAAAATGATGATTGAATTTTTATATTAAAATTTTACTAAATTATAAATTAGAACAGAATTGACAATTCACATGGAGTGTGTCTGTCAATTCAAAATCAGGGTATATTTGATCCTGCGATTTCAACCACAGATTTGGCAATTCACTAAAATTGGTAAACAAATTTCGTAAAATTTTATCAAATTGTGTGTAAATTTAATCTTATTTCATGNCTCCTGTTCAAATTGTAACTGAAGAATCTCAATTTCTTATTTAATTAATTAAAAATGATGATTGAATTTTTATAATTATACATTATAAATTATAAATTAGAACAGAATTGACAATTCACACGGAGTGTGTCTGTCAATTCAAAATCAGGGTATATTTGATCCTGCGATTTCAACCACAGATTTGTCAATTCACTAAAATTGGTAAACAAATTTCGTAAAATTTTATCAAATTGTGTGTAAATTTAATCTTATTTCATGATCTCATTGTCAATTTCAAGGTTATCAGAGAACCATTTGTTGTTTTTGAATATCTTATCAATTGCTTCTGGTTCATACCCTCGGAGCTGTTAGTTAACCTTTTTAGTTGATTCTACGGAATATCATGTAAGGAATATACTTATTAAGTGGATACTGGATGTAATTACAAAAATTAAAATTTTGTTACATAATTTTAGGATAAGTTGACTTGGAGATTAGTTGGAGTGTATACCAGTGTAATAAGTCAAGTCATTAAGTTTTTACGCAATATTCAAAATCCACTTACATCTGATCCTGATCTTAATACGGTGAGTTATATTTTTTGAATTTGATTATTATGAAATTAAGTTTAAATTTTATATTATTGGTTTATAATTAGAGGTCAAGGGTCAAGGTATCAAAGTTTTTCGGTAAGTACTTACACTTTACGGTTTACCGTCTACGCTTTACGGTTTACTGTCTACCCTTTACCGTCACCGTCCACTCTTTACGCTTTACCGTCACCGTCCACTCTTTACGCTTTACCGTCTACCCTTTACCTCTTTATCTCTATCATCATGATACATTTGGATTAATTGATTTATTAATTTGTTTGTATTATTGAATTTTAAATAGATAAATCCTTGTTCAACGGTGTAGAAAAATGAGTGGAGGAGCGGCAGCTGTTATTGCTCAGAAGGGTTTCCCAGTGGTCTACCATTCTCTGGAACAAGTTTTAAAAACTCTGACAACTTCTGAGGTAAGGAATACTCAATTTTATACGAATAATTTTTAGATTTTAAAGAATTTTAACAATGATTTAAATCTTATTTTGTGTGTTGTATGTTGTCAGGTGTCAAAGGCAACGGNAATAATTTTTAGATTTTAAAGAATTTTAACAATGATTTAAATCTTATTTTGTGTGTTGTATGTTGTCAGGTGTCAAAGGCAACGGAAGTATCACAACTTCTTAAAATCGGTGTAACGAATGGTANGGTCTACCATTCTCTGGAACAAGTTTTAAAAACTCTGACAACTTCTGAGGTAAGGAATACTCAATTTTATACGACTAATTTTTAGATTTTAAAGAATTTTAACAATGATTTAAATCTTATTTTGTGTTGTATGTTGTCAGGTGTCAAAGGCAACGGAAGTATCACAACTTCTTAAAATCGGTGTAACGAATGGTATNTGTGTTGTATGTTGTCAGGTGTCAAAGGCAACGGAAGTATCACAACTTCTTAAAATCGGTGTAACGAATGGTATCCTAGATCAGTCTACATTCCAACCTAAATTCAAACCAGTTTCGGTAATCAAACCTAAATTACCGTTTATAGTGATTGAAGGGCTCGATGGGAGTGGTAAGATCAACAATAATAGATTAAACTTATGATTAAATTTTTAAATTTTTAACAATAACATATCCGTGGTGATATCCGGTAAATTGATTTNTCAAACCAGTTTCGGTAATCAAACCTAAATTACCGTTTATAGTGATTGAAGGGCTCGATGGGAGTGGTAAGATCAACAATAATAGATTAAACTTATGATTAAATTTTTAAATTTTTAACAATAACATATCCGTGGTGATATCCGGTAAATTGATTTCAGATATTTTAACAATGTATCAACTTATATATTAACAATGTATCAACAATGTATCATCCATCAAGTTTTGATTTTAGGTAAAACAAAAGTGAGTACTTGTCTCCAAGAGAAATTAGATATGGATCTGAAAAGAACACCACCACTACTAATTAAACATCTGAAGGAATTCTTTGATCAACAAATTGAACCAATTAGAAGAGCTTANAGAACACCACCACTACTAATTAAACATCTGAAGGAATTCTTTGATCAACAAATTGAACCAATTAGAAGAGCTTATTACTCATTTGGTAATTATTTAGCAGCTGAAGAAGTCTCAAGATCAAAATTTGAAAAAGGAATAGTTATGGATAGATATTTTCATTCAACGGCTGCTTCTGCACTTGCTCATTCTCTTACTTCACATACTCCAACTACTGAAATTACACTTGATTCTTACAATTGGCCTTCTGACCTCCTCAAACCTGATCTTGTCCTATTCCTCGTCGTTAGTGAAGAAGTTCGACGATATCGACATGCCTTTCGAAATACTACAAATACAAAGGAAGAGCAGATGCTCGCTCATAATGGAATCTTTAGACAAAAGTATAAAATTATCATCAATTTTCATAAATTTTACAAAAAATAATCCAATTTTAATCTGATTTTCTTAATTTTTAAAGCCTCATTGACAGCTACCTTCAAATTAGAGGCGTTCCTTTACTCCAATTTGATGCAAATGAAGAAATTGAAGAAGTTAAAGTGAAAGCACTAAACAAAGTCACTCAAATGTTTCCACTACTCCTTAGGGAAACCGTAAGGAAAAATCTGGAACAAACACAATCCAATTAGATTCGAATTGAATGTTGTTNACTACTCCTTAGGGAAACCGTAAGGAAAAATCTGGAACAAACACAATCCAATTAGATTCGAATTGAATGTTGTTTTTTTAAATTTATTTTCAAACTAAAATACCAAGAACGGAAATTTCAGTGTCAAGAACTGAATTTTCAGTCACTTGGGTCATTTCTGATGGTCATAACAAGTTTCATTAATNACTACTCCTTAGGGAAACCGTAAGGAAAAATCTGGAACAAACACAATCCAATTAGATTCGAATTGAATGTTGTTGTTTTTTTTAAATTTATTTTCAAACTAAAATACCAAGAACTGAAATTTCAGTGTCAAGAACTGAATTTTCAGTCACTTGGGTCATTTCTGATGGTCATAACAAGTTTCATTAATTTTAAATTAAAAGTCAGGTTTTTCCGTTCCATAACGAAATAAGATTATAAAGAGCAGAACTTGGTAGTCATTTGGACCACTACACTCTTTGGCATCTGTGACCATTTTTTTTTTGACCTTGAAGAAACAATAATAATAATTTTTTTTCTCGACACCTAAATCGAGTTGTCAAAATAATAATACTAATAAGAAAATTGGTTACAGGTTAATAATATCAATAATGCTGAGACAATGAATGAGTTTCATCAATTACTTATTACTAAAAAAGTTTTTTTTTTTATATCAATAACCAATTTCACTTTTATATTCGATGAAACTGGCAAGTCTACTTTCGATGAAGCCGTTCCCTTTCTTCCTTTTCAACTTAAACTTATTTAGTAAATCTTAATTATGAGTCTTAGTCTGAATTTAAAAAAAAAACGGGACACAATTAATAATTTTTCATGACTTGTCATAGACTTTGTTCTAACAGCTCCATTGTCAGACTTTTGTCCATGAGTTAAAAATACGCTTAGTAGACGTTGACTTTTTGCTTGATGGGTGTGCGACACATGTGACATGTTGTGAGGGCTTTTGCACATTTTTCGCATGAGCCGTGACCACATAGGAAGACGACTATAAAAAACAAAAATAATACAAAATTTAGATTATAAAATTGAAATTTTTGATTACAAAATTGAAAATTTTGATTATAAAATTTATAAGTAATATTTACCATTCCTTTTCCTCTCCATGCAAATGGAACAACAGTAAGTATCTTCAATTTCAGCAAATTTCTTTTCAAGATATTTGAGTCGTTCTGCATTTGGATTTGGTGTTGTTTTGACCACAGTGTTACTTGAAGAAGGTCCTATAGGTCGTCCACCTCGATCTACTTTTCGTTCAATCGGTTCTTTACAATTCACACATTTTTTCATACGGATACAACATTCTGAACAAACAATTCGATGACCACAGGGATCAAAAGTGACTAATTCCAATGTTTCTGAACACATGAGACATTCTGCTCGGGAGGGAGGAGGTGGACAAATGGGTAGTGAGACACCTGTCGCACCAACTATGGAAGAAGATGAAGAAATAACTCCTGAACCACAATTTCCCTGTGTACCTTCTCCAATTGACACTTCATCCCCACTTGTTACAACAGGTCGATGCCTAGACAAAATGATGTAATAAATGGTTTTAAAATTACTTNACACTTCATCCCCACTTGTTACAACAGGTCGATGCCTAGACAAAATGATGTAATAAATGGTTTTAAAATTACTTAAAAAAAAATTCAACAAAAAAAAAATTGCAAGGAATCGTAATAGAATAGTAATAGTAGATTTTGTAATTCATTCTACCTGCTCTGAGCTGAGTAAAAGACAATCATTTCTTTGAGTCGTTCTGAANACACTTCATCCCCACTTGTTACAACAGGTCGATGCCTAGACAAAATGATGTAATAAATGGTTTTAAAATTACTTTTAAAAAAAATTCAACAAAAAAAAAATTTCAAGGAATCGTAATAGAATAGTAATNTTTTAAAATTACTTAAAAAAAAATTCAACAAAAAAAAAATTGCAAGGAATCGTAATAGAATAGTAATAGTAGATTTTGTAATTCATTCTACCTGCTCTGAGCTGAGTAAAAGACAATCATTTCTTTGAGTCGTTCTGAAGGGACTAAATCAAAAGGTGTAAGACCCCTTCGATTTTTAACATTCAAATCCGCTCCTGCTTGTGCCATAAAACAACAAAGAGTACCAGGACCCAAAGCTTCATCTGTAGCATCCCAGTTACATGTCACCAAATGGTTCCAAATCTAAAAAATCACAAAATAAAATTACTCTTTTCTATATTCTAACTGATATTCATTTTTATATATCAATTTACAGCTGCAACAGTTGGAGCATTTTCATGTTTCCTTAGCTCAATAGCAGTGACTGGGTTTAAGGTTGGGCCATGCGACATACGTTGCGGTTGTTCTGAATGAGTTTCAAACTGTTTTGTAAGAATTACGTGAAGTGGAGTATCTGATTCTTCATCTTCGGGAGACACAACAGCCCCTCGATTAATAAGATATTCCACAAGACCACAGTAACCTTTAAAAAAAACAAAAAACAATCAATTTTTTGTAAAATACAACGAATTTCAATTTCTTTGAAAAATACAAAAGAGGAGGGTTCCAACAAGGTCTCAAATCCTGATTTGTTGGTTTGAATTTTTGCCTTTGGTTATAAAAATAGATTATGAAAAAGATTTAATTTCACTTTCGTTGTACTACTTTTCAAAGAAATTCGATCTAACTTCGTGTTTTGTGATTCGTCCATTGAGTTGTAATTTACGAATTTGAATCTTTCCAAAAAAAAAAAATAAAATAAAATAACAATAATAATAAATTACCTTGAGAGACTGCCAAATGAAGAGGCGTTTGTTTCCGATTATTTCGAATCTCAATGTCTGCTTGACCTTCTTCTACAAGTGACTTGGTGACTTGATAGTGACCATTGAGACAAGCTAAATGTAATGCTGAAAACCCATCATCTTTTTTAACATCTACTAATTGTCTGGCTTTACTCAGTAGGCGCTCTACGGCACTGTACAACAAACAAAAAAAAACATAATGGATAGAAAAAAAATTTTTTACCAAAACTTATTAGATTTGGTTACATACAATACATTTCCTTTGAGTGCTGCATGGTGGAGTAGATTGAAACCTCTTTGATTTTTAAGTGTAAAATCTACTCCAGGTGTGTTAATCAAGGAGTCTATGATCTCGCGATTGTCCTTCCCAATTGCATCGTGAAGAGCTTGAACAAAAGAAAAAATTAATAGTTACACACTTTAATACTTTTCAAATTAAATTATAAGTTACATAATTACCACAGTAATCAACGGATATAAGATATTTTTGGTTATAAGACCATATTGGTTATAAGACCCAATTTATGTGATTTTGAACCAGCATAATACATTTAGCATGGGAAAATAATTATAAGACCATATTGCTTATAAGACTAAATTTTCGCTGAAAAAACTATCTTATATTCATCGACTACTGCACTTTATCTATCAACTTACGAGTGTCGGCAAAACTATCCTGTAAAAACAAGAATAATATTAAATTAGCGTAAATCATTTCCATGTTATTCATCCCAATTAATGAGAATCGGCATTAAGAAACAGGTTCGGAAATTAATGATTGATTTAATTATTATTACTCAACTTACCTGTATGTTCACATTACATTTATTCTTGAGTAGCGTCTTCACACATTCCACATACTGTTTGTTTACGCTATAATAATTATATAAAAATAACAATATGATTTGTTTAAAATCAATTTCAGCTAGAGTTTTCTATAAACATACGCTACATGAAGAGCACTGCATTGACCACGATTTACTGCATTTACCAAAGCACCGGCTTTCAAAAGAAGTTCCATAACTAATGGTTGATTTCCAAAAGCTGCAAAATCTGTAACAAAAAACCAAAATCAAAGGTTAGTATTAGTAGTAACGAAAATTACATGTGTTTATTAAAAAGTAGTTTGAAAAACAAATTTCCAACACTAACGTAATGCATTGTCTCCATCATCATCTGAAATGTCAAGATTGGCTCCATTTGCAATCAATAGAACAACTGTCAAAAGTATGAAATATTTTTTCAAAAAATTTTCTAAAAAATTGTCATCGAAATTTGCACCGAAATTTTTTAATTACCTAGATCTAGATGACCTTGATGTGAAGCTACCTGTAACGCAGTTTTCCCACTACTCTTTTGATTTATCTATCAAATAAGATGTTTTAAAAAAAAAATCAAAAAAATTAACTACAAAATGTTAGATACAAAATGTAAAGAAAATTTTTAATTATATAGCTTTACCCGTTCTTTCATTTTTGGGAGTATTTTCATAACAGTCTCAAGCCTCCCTTGTGCCGCTTCTCGTACAAATCGCTCCACTGTGTAGGCCGATGTATCTAAGGTCATTTCTCCAAGGAGTTGCGGTAGCATTGCTGTCATTGGATCTTGACCTGAGCCAATCATAATTTACATAAATTTATTACAATTTTAATCTTAAGTAAATAACCAGGTTATTGAAAAACTTACTCATTGTTTCTTCTCTTCTGTTTGCATTTGCATACATTGAATTATTTGACTCGAATCTATCTAGTGGAATGAGTCTGACACCGAGAGGATTCATTGTAAAAACTGAACTTCCAAAATTAATACGAAGGTCATTGTCTGCATAAATTTTCATAATTGTGCCTGTTTTCCCAAGAATTTCCTTCATCACTTCTACCCATTCCCCATGACCACGCTGGAGATCTTTCACTTTTGCTGTGTCAGTGATGACTTGGACTGTGTCACCGATGGAAAAAGACTAATAAAAAAACAAAAAAAAACTTTAAATTTCCAATTGAACAATTTCTTTCACTAGAGTTTTGAGCACTTACGATAATTTTTGTGAGCGCAGCTGCATTAAAAGTCCAACGAATTCCAGACTCATATTCCACACGGATGTCACCTTTGTCAGTAACTCGGTGTAATGTACCGACTTTACCTCCATACTACATGGACAAAAAAAAATTTCAATAAATTACTCACACCATTTTAGATCTTGTTACAGAAGAATTGCAAAAATATGATAACTTTTTTAGGGCAAATCAAGGTGGCTTTTGAAATTTTGAAATTTTGAACTTTTGAAATTTTGGAGCATGCGCAGTCCAATTTTGAACTTTGCAAAGTTCAAATTGATTGATTTCAATTTGCAAAAAAAAAAAACTTTCACATTTCATTTTTATTTTTATTTTTGAAATGTCTAAGCAAAAACGATTAAAATTAATCAACTTCGTCTGCGGGGAAGCACTTCAATTATTCCTTGCACTCAATGAAGATGATGAGAATGAAAAAATACTGGAAAATACCCTTGAAGAATAGAAATAGTGTTGATGTGTAGGTATTTATCCCTCCGGTCAAAGGTAAGAAGATATGTCATCGCTAACACAATTTAATTACATGCATAAGCATAATAGCTTATTATTAAATAGGTAGGTGATTAAATCTAAAGCCTGGTGGGAGAATGTCCTTCCTCACTGTGATGACAAAATATTTTAAAATGTTAAAAATAAAAATCAAGAATTTCAAATAGACTTGCTAAAGCCTTTTCTCATGTGAAACTTCAAAATCTCTTTTGAAGCTCAACAGCCAATCACAGAGCTCGTTTCATTTTAAGTTTGATAAACTCTTTGCAAACATCAAAATTTCAAAATTTCAAAATCTCAAAAGCGGCAGATTGATTTGCCCTTTTGATAGTAAGTTAACTTTCTTACTTCTGCCATTCTTGGATTCCAACCTCCATGACCTTCTTGCATTTCTTTGAGTCGNCAGTAAGTTAACTTTCTTACTTCTGCCATTCTTGGATTCCAACCTCCATGACCTTCTTGCATTTCTTTGAGTCGATTAATATCAGAAATCACTTGGACTTTATCACCAACGTTAAAACAATGTTGCTGTACTCGAGAAGCACTAGCAGGAGTTTTTGGAAGACCAGCAATACTATTGCGTGATGAAGTTGCAACTGGCATACCTGTGTATTCAAAAATGACAACATTTTTCATAGTAATAACTAATTAAATTCATTTCACAATGGTCTTAGTCGTAGATATTGGCATTTTCAAATTGCAATGCTAATATCTAATTTAAGGATTACCTAAGATGGGTAGATGATTGACATAGTAAGAGCCGGCTGATGAGGCTTGGACACACTTCAAGTCCACTTTTCCTTTGTGTCCAAGTCGATAAACGTTTGTACTCCCAGAACTCCAAATTACATTGGCTACTGATCGACCTGATTCCTTCTCCCAACCTCGTGTGTCTATCACTCTGCCAATTTTACCTTATAAAATCAAATCAAAGACTATAGACAAATTCTCAAATTCAAAATTCTTATATTGTGAATGTGATAGACATACCTTCTCCACCGTCCTGATTTCATCAAGGATTAGACAACCAAATTCATAAATTAGAAAACTAATTAAAGTGAGATATTTCAAGTAAATGTCGTAATATAGTGTCTTGCCTGATTTCCCCAATCCCACTGTAAAAAAAGACGGTAAAAATTAAATTTTATTTCAAAATTGTCTTCAAATTATGGTTTAAAATACTTACATCGCAACCTCGAACGACTCTTGCTGTATTAACACAAAAATGAAACAGTTATGAGTAAAAAAAGAAAAAAAANACATCGCAACCTCGAACGACTCTTGCTGTATTAACACAAAAATGAAACAGTTATGAGTAAAAAAAGAAAAAAAATGTTTTATAATAATTTTTGTACATCACAATATTGTAAAGTTTGTGCTAACCTCCTGCAAAGATTCCTTTGGAAACAATTTTCGGACTGTTGATTCTCGGTTCCACGTCAACGCTAATAAAAAAAACAAAATTAAAAAATTAGGAACTAAATTTTAAAGTTTTGGCAACTCCAAATTATTGTCAAATTACGCAGAAGATGTTGGTGTGTCAAATCGTCTAAATGGATGAGTCAAATCATGTGTATCATTCATGTANCAGAAGATGTTGGTGTGTCAAATCGTCTAAATGGATGAGTCAAATCATGTGTATCATTCATGTAACAAGTTGTACAAAGGTCAAAATCAAAACATCGAGCACATTTCCAGAGCATTCCACTCACACCACGATCTTTACATCCATCACAAATAACATTTGGATGGCGAACTCCACAAGGAGCATTGTCAAAAACTCGAAGATCGTAAGCATCTTGATAACCAATCCTCTATTAAAATTAAATATTCAAAAAAAAAAAAAATAAATAAAGAAATAAAAAATAATATTAAATAACATCATTTCCCCAACAGTCTAGTTTTAAAGATAATTTAATAATTATCTTACATAATTTGTTCTAGAGCCCATATCCCATTGAACCACAACTGTTTTATCTGGTGATGACGTTGAGCCCGCCCTTCCCAGCTCAACAACTGTCCCAACATGTCCTTCGGAATTATCCTGATTCCCCCATTTCCACTGAAAAGTCAAGACTCAAAAAAATCAGCAGATGAGCATTATGATTGAATTATGATTAATAATTTAACCAAACTAAAAAGAGAAAGAGACCTACCTTTACTTTAGAAAAACATAAGATACTACAAATTAAAGTTCCTTGTATTTGTATCCCAGTTGGTCAATAACCCCAACAACTTATGCTAAATTAATATAAGATTAGTACTAAACAACTTACATCAGGACCTCTAACGACACGTACGCCCACTTCATGCATTGTTTCCTAAATTCCTAAAACAATCAACATAATAAACTAGATTATCAGAGACATAATTATGTTTAAAATTCCGAATATTTTATATCAAAAGAATTAAGATTGAACAATAAATCATAGTACTTAATAAACATAAAGAACTTACGAAAAAGTGTTAAAATTATCAGTGTAAGTATTAATTTCCGTACAACTTCACTCGTGAGTCGAGAGTCTAAAGTCGAGATTCGAGACTAGACAGAAACGTTGAAGCTGAAGCTGACACGGTACGATGGACGGATGTACTTTTTCAAATTAGAAATTATTATTCTCTAAACATCAAAACAGTTCTTTAACTCCGCTCCACAGTTGAGTTGTAAGCTTCAATTTAACAGTAAAATTAATTGAAATCATTGAAATTAAAATTCTGATTGTCAGCTGTTTTTAATTATAAAACTTTTTTTTAGTAACTCCGCCCCCTCCGTTACGTAATTACACAACCAATAATATCTAACCAATTCCTTTACACGGCGCTCTATTAAAATTAAAATTAAAATTTCAATTAAAATTTTAATAATTTTTACTCAAAATTCATTAAAACTAATTAAAATTATAAGTTAAATTTTTAATAAAAAAAAATCTTCTCTCTGTATTATTCTGAAGAGTAAATACTTTACATGCAGTCCTACTGTGAAAGAGAGAAAAACCAAAGAGGATAGATTATTTTTGTCACTTGACGACGAGAATTCTCATCATCCGCATGTCCAGACGCATGACTTCCGAATTCACCTGTTTTTGATTAATCAAAAAAAAAATAAAAAAAAAAAAAAAATAAAAAACAGGTGAATTATGAAAGTAACACAAAAATGTCAAGTTTAACGATATTTTCACAAAATTTACTGTTCCTGCTAAAAATTTCCAATTATGGAAATAAATTTCATAAAATCGGATAATATGAATTTTAAAACTATTGAACTNTCCTGCTAAAAATTTCCAATTATGGAAATAAATTTCATAAAATCGGATAATATGAATTTTAAAACTATTGAACTCATCTTGTTTTCTGTAATATCGAATATATTCTGTATAATTTGAAAAAAAAGTCACAATGTTTACATTTTGCACACGGTCACACTGCCGCTAGGCAACAAAGTTTAATTATTGTTTTCCTAAGTATGCAGATTACTTTAGTTTGGTTTTTTTTATTTACAAAAATTGATAACAATTTCGTCCAATTACCAATTGGACTCGACCGAAATCAATTTTTTTTTCAAATTTTAATGAACTGAATTGCGACGGAACAATGCAAAGCATGTTTCAATCTTTTTAATCTTGACTTTTCTGATTAAAATTTTAACGATTGGTTAATAGTGTGAGTCTGACTCATTGGAGTATGAATGTTTAGAAATCTACTCATTTGAATTGGGTAACAAAAAAAAAGACAGTTTATATAAAAAGATTTAAAATTAGATTAATGTTTTAAGTTTGATAATATTGATTTATAATTGATTTATATTGATTTATGTCAACCATTGATAATTTTTGGGAATAATTAGGAAAATCAATCTAGCTCAAAATNATTGATTTATATTGATTTATGTCAACCATTGATAATTTTTGGGAATAATTAGGAAAATCAATCTAGCTCAAAATCATGTGATATTGAAGATTCTGTATTCCATGGTTAATACCCATAAATATTTCAATTAAATTACAAAAATCTAATCAAATCGTACTTAATTGAATGACAAAAGATAAAAGGATTTGAGTGGTGATTATTTTAAATGTGAATAATTCCTATCTATCCTAGTATATTATATTCTTGAGAAAATGATTTTCAACTGTTAATTGATATCTTGTATTTGAGTCTAGACTACGTGATCAATAAAAAAAACCCTGACAGACAACAATGGGTCATTATAGCCCACTAAATGGAGTTAATCCTATTCAATTTAATTTAGGAAAGGAAATTATTTTGTTCGATGAAGAAGAAGATCCCATACTTCTGGAATCTAAAGATGAACCAATAACTTGTCCAATGATGCACAAGCTCATTGATTTTAAAATGCTTTCTAAAATTCGTCAAATGGAAAAAGAAGAAGTATATACTGTTCGAAGACTTGGTCCAGTCAGTTCAAACAGGGCTTGGAATCCATTAGAATTCAATACTGGGAAGTGTACCGCTCTTGTCAGGTTAGTTTCTTAAAATTTCAAAATTTCCGCTCTCGGCCCATAGTTCTTCATCCATTTAACATAATTCAATAAGAAAACGAAATAAATAACGTCTTGTCATCATGCCTTCTTACGTTTTATGGCATAGTTATATCTTCCAGCGGTTTGTGGTGAAAGGTGAAACGTAAAAACCTTTTGTCGCCAAACTTGATAGCTATAATAATTTATAGAATTTTAAAATCAGTAATCTAAAATTTTGAAAATTTTTTTTTTTTTTTTTTAGATTCAGAGTAAACCGACCAATCAACATCGAATCATACGGTTTCTATGGACCTTTTGATGCTGAAAATCACGGAAAGTACCACATTGACATTTCTCTTCTTACAGAAGATGGCTTTGAAATCTCTGAAACAAGTCTCGTTACACCTGTAATTAAAAATTCAACAATTTTTCATGTTAATTTTGAAAATCCTGTACCAATTTTACCTTGTATTTGGTATATGGCAAAATTTTCACTTTTGGTAAGTTCTCTCTCTCTCCATCTTTAAAATTATAACCAATCAAGCTTTAAAAAAAAAATTTTTTTTTTTTATACTTAATTTTAATTTTAATAATTTACTTCCAAAGGGTCCACCGACAAGTCAAAGTCAGAAATTGATGCCTATTGGAGTCGTCCGGTGTGGAGAATTTGAGAATACAAAATTTGATTTTGAAATGCCTGACAGTAATCAATTACCGGAAATCCGATTCACCCTCAGAGTCTAAAAAAAAATCATAAATTTAAACTTTTTCATATAATAATTTTTGACAAATTTTTATCTAAATGAATCATACGATACGTATTTGCTCGTTATAGATTATACAATAATGTTAGTAAAATTGCTCAGCAAGCATTATTGATAGAAATTATTCAAACTGATTATGTACCTACTAAAGTAAGATAGTCTCACTTGAATTTGACATAATTCTGAAGAAATCGAGATTATTTTAACTTTTTAGTTATTATAAACACATTATGTTATCAATTTCCTATGTCAATAAATTATTTTGCACTCTTCATTCACTAATAACATGTTTCAAACTAATTAATTAATTAACCTTGAACTGTATACCACATTACAAACGCAGAAATAGGTTAAGATTGCACGCAATACTTAAGTTGATTAAAAAGATTCACTTGTTACAAGGACAAAAAAGAATAATTCTCAGAAACCACTTTCATTCCAATTTATAACAACTTGTTAATTATTTAAGGATTAATCAAGAATTTTTTTTAATAATAACAATATGTTTCAAGTTTGGGATTTTCACATAATCATTCAAAGTTCACTTTTTGTAGAAGATTGTGCAAAACGTATCTTGCAACTAACTGACGACGTTAATTTTGAATTATTTTTGTTATTGTTAAATTCAAAATGTATACGCTAGAGATTACAACAATTACGAAGTGTTGGATAATGACATTGGTATTATTTGCTAATATTATGACTAATTCAGACGCGTTCAATCGAACATTTGTGATTCTCAATTCTCATGGTCATGTAACCAGCGTAACAAATATAACTTCTTCAAATGTAACAATTAACGAAGGTAGCAGTACGAGCGACTCTGAGCAGCAAGCTATTCTTGGTCAACAAAATTGTCAATGTATGGGATTTCGAGACTGTATCAACAAGTAAGCATGAAAATTATTGAAAAAAAAAAATGCTTAATCTTCAAAATGCTTAATCAAAATGCTTAATCTTCAAAATGCTTAATCAAAATGCTTAATCCTAATTCCTAACAATGGTCACTTTTAGATCAGNAGCAAAATTGTCAATGTATGGGATTTCGAGACTGTATCAACAAGTAAGCATGAAAATTATTGAAAAAAAAAATGCTTAATCTTCAAAATGCTTAATCAAAATGCTTAATCCTAATTCCTAACAATGGTCACTTTTAGATCAGGTATGTGCTTTAGCAAGATCCAAATGGTGCATTCAGTAATACTTCCCCAGAGTCTTTCAATTTTAAAAATACTTGAAGTTGAAGAAAATTAAAAAAAAATTATTTTAAATTCAAATTTCAGTCGATTAGATTTGATTATAAAAATTTATAATCCAATTCTGATTAGCTAAATTTGAATTTTTGTGGTAATTATGTCACAATTTGAAAGACTCTGAGTAAAAAAAAAATTTTTTATCGAATTGTTGTAACTTCCATTTTTGTTTTGACATACCTTTTGAGAAAAGGGTCGTTTCTGACGTACTGTGAAAGTCTTGAGAACAAAGTTTGCTGTTTTTTGGAAATTTCCAATGTTTCAACGAATCCTGTAAAGGTCAGTGGGAACTGTGGTGTTCCTTCAATTCCTACGAATTTGGACGGTGTCGCTCAGTTCAAAGAATGGCCTTGGCATGTGAGTTTACTATTATCAAATTTGAGAAGAAAAAAAAACTGTTGATCTGTTCACAGAAACAAAAAAAAAAGTATAAAATTAAAATTATGATCACAAAGGTAGCAATTGTGGAAGCAAAAGATGACCTTTATATTTGTGGTGGATCCTTAATTTCTGCAACAAGGATTCTAACTGCTGCCCATTGTCTCCTGCCTTATGTAAGTTCCAAAGGTTCTCGTTCAAGACTGAAAATTAGAGCAGGAGAATATGATGTTTCAACAAATTCTGAATCAATCCCACATATAGAAGTAATTTTTAAACATTATACTGCTTTTCTGTTTAAAATTTTTGAATTTTGTTTATACAAATTCAAATTTGCTTAGTTTTGGTCTTTAGTTTTAGTCTTACTTTGTGACAGGTGTTGGTAGCAGAGATGATACTTCATCCTAATTTTGACAAGGAGACTCTACAAAATGACATAGCTGTCATTCACCTGGCACGTCCCATTCTACCTGAATTTAGAGAAAATATTATGTCTGTTTGTCTACCGAAAGAATTTAATGATACGACCTTACGGAGCAGGAATAGTTCACTCAAACGATGTGTCATTACCGGATGGGGCCGAAAAACTGAAAGTGAGAATAAATTTACAATATTCGATAATCAATCATCTACAATTTTATAATTTACAAGTGAATAGTAACCTTTGACATATTTCATAGGTTCTGAACATTCACGCATTTTGAAAGAAATCGTTGTTCCACTTTGGGAAAACGAAGTATGTGAGCAGAGTCTGCAATGGCACTTTGGTCCAATGTACTCTCTTCCCACCAGTGCACTTTGTGCTGGTGATGAAGGTAGAGATGCATGTGGAGGAGATGGAGGAGGGTGAGCCAATCACAACACATTAATTTCAATTCAATCAATTTTCATTAGAAAAAAGATAATAAATTGAAAATTTGTAAAAATTTCTGTTTCTTGTTGTTCTAATTTAGGCCACTAGTTTGTTTTGAGAATGGAGTATGGATCCAAGAAGGTATAATTTCTAGAAAATTATTTTAAATTTGATGGAATATTACAACTATCAAATTATTTACGTCAAGGTATCGTCTCCTTCGGGATCGGATGTGGCCGTCGGAAAACCCCAGGTATCTACACTCGCGTCGCTTCATATACCGAATTCTTAGAATCTCAAATGAAAAAATTAGAATAAATCTTTCTTTACTGTATCAGTACCCCAGAGAATTTATTATTATCCATAAAAAAAAATTCTTACTTACGCTAATCATTGGAGTGAGTAAGGGATGAACATAAATTAAGTAAGAAAATCAACCATCTTGAGACACAAAAGGATTTGCTATCTGTTCCATACCGTCTGCAGGACAAATGAGAATGACTGCAGTTCCTCGGCAGACTACTAGACCAAGAGGACGACGGTCGTCAGTCAACTTCATTGGGTCATCTGGATCTATTTGATTAATTAAAAATATTACATTCATGTAAGAAGTGACAGAAAATAAATACTTGAAACCAATTATGTAGATAAGATTGGGCCAATTTTTACTACTTACCTCGTAGATACTCAACAGTATCGTCAAGAACAAGGTTGAGAAGTGGATCAAAACCTTTGAGAACACCAGTAGCCTCTCTTCCACCAGAAAATTTAACTCTGATCGTCTTTTCCAAATAACCGGTTAGATCGACGATGGATTCCTTCCTCTTTTTATCTTTTTGGTCTCCACTACCACCACCACCAATCCCACCTCCTCCAGTTGACATTGTCTGCTATAAAATTAATGTAAAGTATAAGTACAATGAGGCGGTTACAACAATCAGCAACCGCTGCCTTACTCCAAATAACATTTCTTACCGTTATGGCTTCTAATCAAGTCAAAAAATAGTCCGACTGAGCAGAATGACAATGTTGATAGAGATGATAGCTAAGTTTGGCTAATTTTATTGTTGCTAATTAATTAGTAAAGTATAAGTTAATTAGTTAATCATTCAAAATTTGACTGATTTGTTACCCAAGTGAAAGTAATTTACTTTTACCCTTACCCTGCATCCCAGCATTACCCGACCTCAAGTAATCTGCGCATGCGCCTGCTCGTAGATAGGAGTAAATTTTACTCATCAATACAATAATGTTAACAAGCAAAAATACTGATATAGACTTTCATTATTAGTTTAATTAACTTTTTAACATTACCTACTAATGCAAAATTTTTTGCCATCTTTCTTCATGATTACCCATTGATCCAGACGGTTTAAGTGTTGAGTAGGCTCAGTGAAAATTGACTCTGATTATTTGGCAGGCACAGAATTCTAGGTAGCTCCCAAAATATTAGGAATTTTCTTTCAACCATTGAGCCAATACGGAAGCCAGAGTCAATTACAACAGTGGCTTAAAATTAATGGTGAAAATGGGCATGTAGCATGGCTAGTGTTCAATTTGTCTTATTAATTATAAGTGNTGATTATTAGTTTAATTAACTTTTTAACATTACCTACTAATGCAAAATTTTTTGCCATCTTTCTTCACGATTACCCATTGATCCAGATGGTTTAAGTGTTGAGTAGGCTCAGTGAAAATTGACTCTGATTATTTGGCAGGCACAGAATTCTAGGTAGCTCCCAAAATATTAGGAATTTTCTTTCAGCCATTGAGCCAATACGGAAGCCAGAGTCAATTACAACAGTGGCTTAAAATTAATGGTGAAAATGGGCATGTAGCATGGCTAGTGTTCAATTTGTCTTATTAATTATAAGTGTAAAACTNGCATGGCTAGTGTTCAATTTGTCTTATTAATTATAAGTGTAAAACTTGTATTCCAATCACTACTAGTATTATTATTTGTCAAATTATTTGTACAAATTAATTAGCAAGATTAATTTCATCTTCCTGATTATAGTTTAAGCCAGTTTACATAAAAATCAGAGTGTAGAAAAATAAGAATACAGTATCTTTCAGAAAAATACGTATAATACCGTATAATACCGTATAATACCATATAATACCGCATAATACCTGCAGTGATGAAAAATACGTGTAATACGTATAAAACAGTATAATACCGTATAATACCTCTGATATACGTATAATACGTTAAATACGTATAATATTATATAATATCGTATAATACTACCAGTGATAAAAATACCATAATTTCAGAGAAATATCATTGGAGCTTTTTTTCAGAAACATAAATGACTAACTTTATGGAACTATCGAGTCTAATACGATCTATGGAACTATCAAGCATGTTTTAAAATTAAAATTTACCTAAATTAAATCCAATACCTTACCTTATTTTGTTGACTCAGAAAGTGTTACTGTGAATTTGATAGTGTTTCTTCAAACACTCCATTATGATCCATGATTCCATTCAGATATCAGTTGTATACCCAACGCATTGACATTTGTCAATCGCCCACCTCTTTTGAAGATTGAGGTGGACAAAGTTTGGCGTATGTTGCCGGCCTGCCAGGTATCCCTTAAGAATTTAATTCCGGTTCGAATGATGGTATACTGGCGCCGGCAACATGGTTTGATGATTTTAAAACAAAGTTTTAGTGGAAATTGTCAGAGAAATCTCTATGTTAAAAGCCATAAGCCAAAAAAATTGTTTTCTCTTGAGGGGCGTGGCCAAATTTAGTAAAAATCCAATTCATTGACAAAATGTCAACTCGTCTCCTATAGTATGCCATGTTGCCAAGTATATTGAACTAAAAGGAAAATGTAATTTTAAATATAATTTTATTGGTTAGAAGAAGGACATCACTAAATTAATTAATTTTTTAGTTACAAAAATTGTAAACTAAAATATTGAGCAACATTTCTCCGCAAATAAAGGCTAAATAATGGCAATATAAAGGATACAGTAATTAATTTTGCACTAAAAATAAGCCTGGAACATAAAGTATTAGCCTAAAAAGTTTATTTTCCAAAAGTCGTATATATCCCTCAAGCCGCAGGCAACTGAGCACACGGCCCGCAGCAAATGTTCTTATTCTGATGCTTTGCACAAATTGCTCTCAAGCATTTACTACAAAATGTACGAGAAACCGTTTTGCATTGGTAACATTTCTGGCGCATAGAAGCAGAAGGCTCAACCACACGCTGTGGGATTTGGATGTTCATTATAGTCAAGGCATCTCTGAGATGTGTCTTCATGTAAGCAACTTTCGCCCGACGTTCCATTTGTGGTGTGATAAGTTGAACACTAAGATCAAGCAAAAACTTACGCCTCCAGGTATTAGTTTTTGTGTCCTGGGCGGCGTTGTGATGGCGCCAGATGATGTAGGCGTTTCGCGCCATCACATCAAGGGTGTAAAAAAAACAATTTTGATGGCCAACGACGTGTCGAACGTTGTGATGAAAAAGTTTCCGTCATTTGGTCACAAGTATCCACGCCTCCCTTCGTCTCGTTATATTGCAATATTATTTCAGGCTTCGTTTGCGCGGCTGCTGAAACTTCTTCATCATGATGCATTGAACTCAATAGCCGAATGGGTTTTTTGTGCTTGTTGATATACGACACAATGGTTATGTCGCCACAAAATCCAAATATAGATAAAAANCGAATGGGTTTTTTGTGCTTGTTGATATACGACACAATGGTTATGTCGCCACAAAATCCAAATATAGATAAAAACCGTTGTCTATTTTTTGTTTTCAGCAGCGCCTGCGGGACTTCTTTTTTTTTGTTTTCGCAACGTACCAATGTACGTCAGATTATGGTCCAGTAGCTCTAGGATCAATTCTTTAGAGCTGAAAAAGTTATCACCCGTAATGTTCCTCCCGCTTCCAAAATAACGTTCGGACAAATCCAGGACGACTCGCTTCCCTTGGTTGACTTCCGGTATGTTTCCAATTTTTCCTTGGTAAATTTGAAACTTGAGCAGGTAACCAGAGGCCTGGTCGACGATCCCCCAAAGTTTCAAGCCGTATTTTGCCGGCTTATTACACATATAGACGCGAAATGCGCAACGGCCGCGAAAAGGCACAACAATCTCATCAACACATAAGAAGATGTCGGGCTCGTAGAGCTCTTCCATGTTCTTGACAATCATGTCAACATATTCAGAAATCGGAGCAGTTCTAGACACATCTTCACCGCTATCCTTAGCAGCCTTTCTCATAAAGACGTCATCGAATCTGAGATAACGCAATATATTCAGGAAACGATTCCTACTCATAGTCGCAATAAAGTGGGGATGGAAGTTCTGCTTTGATACGGACCAGAATTCTGTAACAGGTTTCTGTTTGCATTTGTTTCGTCCAGCTAGAAGAAGAAGTCCGATGAAAGAGTAAAGCTCCATTTCATCTAATTGCTTCCAAGTATCCGGTTTGTCTAAAAGGAAAAAAAATAAGATTACCGTCACAGTATTGTTACTCAAAGTTCATATACAACTACTCATTATTCTTAAATTCCAACCACATGAAACTCGATCCAGGAATCGAACCACGATTCGGATCGGTTCGTAGATCGGGTTCAAATTTTTTTTTATTCTTGGATCGGTTGTTAGGTTTATAAAGTTTAGAAATAATATAGAGTACCATCCAAGCACTCCAGGGCGTATTTGTTAGTATACTCCAGAATCAATTGAACCACTTCAGGAGTGATCATCATTTTGAATAAGTCCATTGGTGTAGCTTCTACATTCATGGCTGGTCCTCTGGGTCCAGGATTTTTGGCGGTGACGAGGTTGTGAGTCCGAGTCCTTGTCACAGGTGGAATAACTGCAGCCCAAAAAGTTTTTCCATCGCTGCTTACGTAGCCCAAAATCGCACTTTTTGGTGTAAGAGGGGCAACTGGTAATACGCTTGTACCTTCCCCCGTGTCACTCTCATCATCACTTCCATCACTTGAATCTTCAGGTATTACGTTAACCGTATCTTCTAAATCGTCGTCCGCTTCACCTTTTTCATCCTCACAACTTCCATCTGACACGTCCGCTAGCTCTCTATAATTGATCCGAGGTCTTCGTTGTGGTCGTTTGGACATTTCGCCTAATGGATAACAACTTCGGTTGAAAAAGAAACTATCACCACCCAATATTTACCAAACTAGGCACATCAGAAATGTATCTTACCTAAATATCTGATGATTTTTGTTTTCAAAGCTTCAATCTATCTTTAACTTTCAAATCTTGAAGTCAAAAACGTATGAAATGATGAAAAAAAAATGTTTTTTTTTCAAGGTTATTTATTTCAATACATCGAACTCAAGCACATAGAAATTTTATACTGTAATTTCCGACAATGCAACGTAGTTGACAAATGTCAATGGATTGGGATTAATCATTTCTGAGTGGGAGGTGCAAGTTGACATTTGTCAATGGCGTTGGTAATCCAGCGATGTTGATGTAGGTGGAGCTTACAAAAAAATCACTTTAAACAACAAAATAAATATAATCAGAGTCGTAATAATAATTATAATAATAAATAATATTTTTTAAATTAAAAATTGTAAAATTTAAATAAATTAAACATGGTTGACAATTTGGCAACATGTTGGAAAGACATGTATGCATATTTTTTGGAAATACGAGGGATATTTTACACTTTAAAAATTTTATATACAAATTAATTAAATTAAGCTTTACTGTGTAGTGTGAAAAAACTTCAAAAATACAAAAACAAATACAAATAATACAAATAGACATAATATCAAAAATCTGATAAAAAAAAACTTTTAAAGATAATTTTAAACTCACCTGAATCTAAGCAATATAAAATTAGTATTGATTGAATTAGTAACTAAATGTATTGATCATTAAAAAAATATATATATATATATCCATAAACATAAAAAAGATATATACTTATACATAATATTATCCCAGAAATTATATTATTTTGTATTAGTTTTCAATAAAATTTTTGCAAAAGGTCAATCTATGCTAAATACTGTGGTCAAGTAAGACTCAGTTATTTTGAGTCTGTTGATTTTGTAAAAATTCAAAATTTTGAATTTCCATTCTCCCGCGCTTTTGCTATAGTTACAACTACGCTTACAAAGATTTTGATTTTATCTTTACTTTTTACAAATTTAGAATTTTGTAAAAATGTAGTCAGAAACGTAAGTTTTAGGAGTAATTACAACAAAAATCCAAAATTATTAATTGTTTGCTAATTAAACTAATCATAATTAAACACCAAAAACAGTATTTTTAGAAGAATTAGCCAAATCTCGTCATTTGAAGGAGGGATTTTTAAAAAGTAGAGAATGGATTTCTGTTGCTTCATCTAAAACTTTTTTTTTGAAAGAGATGAAAACTGATGAGAAAAGGTGTAAAAAGTATAAAGGGAGCCAAGAAAAAGACGAAGTTTGGTCTTTGTCATCGTCGTCATCGTTCTACGTTTTTGAGCTTATCGCCAAATTCCTGACATACGAAGTCATCCTCACTAATCAAGAGTAAGCATAGAAAAGTCTCTCTGAAAACACTTACATTAGAATTACTTAATTATTGTTCTTTAAGGATTTTATAACTAAAGGATTTCAAATTAAGACTTATGGACGAAATTCATCATTACAACAATACCATGGTGGTCTCACCGGGGTCAAGAAGATCATCAGAGACTGAACTACGATTGCATGAACCTATTTCACCAATGAGTTTCCCAAATAGTGATCAAAATTATGTAGAGGTAAGGATTTTTTCTGAATTGCTAAGTTAGTAGAATCCGAATCTATAGTTTATTTCTCGTTCAGGTTGACGATGAAGAAACAGCTGATTCAGAACAACCTGAAGAAGAACCCAAAAATGAAGCAACAGAATCTGACGCCATTGGGTGTATTCATTATAAGCGAAAGTGTCAATTAGTGGTAAGTTAGCAAACGTCAATAATAAGCATAAGTTGCTTAGCATAATTTGAATGATTATTAATTTATATTATTTTTATCATGACTTTTCTCTTCAGTGTCCAAACCCAAAATGTGACAAAGTATACACCTGTCGGATTTGTCATGACGAAGTAGAGGATCATATACTGGATAGATACAATGTAAAGGAAGTAGTTTGTCTCCTCTGTCAAAAACGACAACCTGTATCCAATTCTTGTATAAAATGTTCAGCAGTTTTTGGAAAAGTACGTCTCGAAATTTAAATATTGTTTATATTGTGACCTAATTCTCAATATTATTATTTTTTTTTCTTTTAGTATTATTGTCGAGTCTGCAACCTTTTCATGGATGTTTACAAAAACACGTTCCACTGTGATGGCTGNAACGTCTCGAAATTTAAATATTGTTTATATTGTGACCTAATTCTCAATATTATTATCATTTTTTTCTTCTTTTAGTATTATTGTCGAGTCTGCAACCTTTTCATGGATGTTTACAAAAACACGTTCCACTGTGATGGCTGTGGTCTCTGTCGTGTTGGACCAAAAGAGAATTTCTACCACTGTGACAAATGTGCCATGTGTATGCCGTTGTCACTTGGAGAGGGTAAACACAGGGTAAGAATAATAATAAAAAAAGAAAAAAAAAATTTTTTTTGTGAATCACTATATGGGAATACTTTTCAGTGTATTGAGAAATCTTCTAGACGGGATTGTCCAGTCTGTCTCGAAGATATCCACACCTCCAGGTCAAGTTCTCATGTTCCACCTTGTGGTCATTTACTTCANATTAAAAAAAAAAAGAAAAAAAAAAATTTTTTTTTGTAAATCACTATGGGAATACTTTTCAGTGTATTGAGAAATCTTCTAGACGGGACTGTCCAGTCTGTCTCGAAGATATCCACACCTCCAGGTCAAGTTCTCATGTTCCACCTTGTGGTCATTTACTTCATTATCGTAAGGCAAAATCTTAATAACATATCTTCTAAACTTATCTTTACTAAATTAAAAAAGGATCTTNCATTATCGTAAGGCAAAATCTTAATAACATATCTTCTAAACTTATCTTTACTAAATTAAAAAAGGATCTTTTTTTTTAATTTTTGATTCTTACATTTTACAGAATGTTTTAACCAAATGATGCACAAGGCCCTCTACGCTTGTCCCATCTGTAATCAATCAATGGTAGAAATGAGTCAAGTTTGGAAGTACTTGGATGAACAAATCGCTGCTTCTCCGCCTCTTCCTGTAGAATTTTCTAATAATGTTCATATCCTATGTCGTGATTGTCATCAAGTAAGTAATAATGTAATTACATCTTCATAAATTTGTCATAAATTCAATATGATTTATTCATTCTCATTATTTTATTTTCAAAAGCTTAGCACAGTGTCTTTTCACTTTGTGGGTCTAAAATGTGCTCATTGTGGTGGCTACAATACATGTATTGAACGTGGTTCAGCAATCAATATGGAAGCATTTCAAGCAAATGCGCAGCTACTCGCTAGTAATGACCTCCAAGAAGTGGTAGAAGAGAGTGATGAAGATGAAAATGAAGAATTTGATGACGGAATGGAAGATGAAGATAGTGAACCAGAAAATCACTATGATTTGGAAGATGATGATCATGTCCCACCCAATCCTTCAGAAGAGACACAGAGTATCGGAATAGACCGAACTACTCAGTATGAATTAGATATACTTGTGTCAGATCAATCAAGTTTAGAAAGTGATGAGATTGGGGATATAGTGGGAAGGGAATGATAGCAAGGCGAGCGTAGCTTTTTCAATTTATTATTTGTAAATCAATTTATCAACTTCCCTAAAATCAACTCACTACTACAACTCTCTTTTACTTTTCACTTATAATTACTTTATAATTATGAGTTTTACACATTATTGAGTAATTTGAGTTGTAAAAATATCATTATTTTACTAATCTATCGTATGGAAATATGGCTAGGGATAATACAAATAGAATTTGAATATAAGCGTTGAGACAGATTATCTTTAAACTTAACGTTTACAACGATATTTTACAAAATTCTGAAGAAAAATCTGACAATCTTAGTTATCAGATAGGGAGCTAAAAAATTTGCCTTTTTTTTAAACTAATNAATTCTGAAGAAAAATCTGACAATCTTAGTTATCAGATAGGGAGCTAAAAAATTTGCCTTTTTTTTAAACTAATGTCAATTCATCACGAATTTTATGAATTTGAAAACTTTCTGGGTTTCGCTAAAATTTTTAGCAAGACTANAATTTGAAAACTTTCTGGGTTTCGCTAAAATTTTTAGCAAGACTAGAGACTGTTGTCTTCTAAAAGAAAAACTAACATTTTTTTTTGTTTCATTTAAAAACTCCTGTTTGATACACAAATTATTCAAAATGTAGTAATTTCCACAAGACGAAATTCAGAAATTAATTTGCTAATTTTTTTCTTGCTTATGGAAAATCGGCAGAAGTTACTTTTTTTTACAAGTTACAAGGAATTTGAATTGTGTTATTAACTACAATTTAAAAAATTGTGTATTTATTTAAAAAAAAATTTTTTATCAATCGGGTTTTTGTTAAGAATATGAAAAGTACGCAACGCACGCCTTGTTGAAACCCGTACTCAGGAATCAAACTTCATTAGTTCAAAATCATCGTTTTATTTTTGATTTTGAAAAACAAAACAAAAAATAACTTTTTTTTTGTTCATATTTTAAAACATGTTACTATTGGGATTGGGACGAACAGAATCAAATCAAGTTCTAAATNAATTCTGAAGAAAAATCTGACAATCTTAGTTATCAGATAGGGAGCTAAAAAATTTGCCTTTTTTTTAAACTAATTTCAATTCATCACGAATTTTATGAATTTGAAAACTTTCTGGGTTTCGCTAAAATTTTTAGCAAGACTAGAGACTGTTGTCTTCTAAAAGAAAAACTAACATTTTTTTTTGTTTCATTTAAAAACTCCTGTTTGATACACAAATTATTCAAAATGTAGTAATTTCCACAAGACGAAATTCAGAAATTAATTTGCTAATTTTTTTTCTTGCTTATGGAAAATCGGCAGAAGTTACTTTTTACAAGTTACAAGGAATTTGAATTGTGTTATTAACTAAAATTTAAAAAATTGTGTATTTATTTAAAAAAAAATTTTTTATCAATCGGGTTTTTGTTAAGAATATGAAAAGTACGCAACGCACGCCTTGTTGAAACCCGTACTCAGGAATCAAACTTCATTAGTTCAAAATCATCGTTTTTTTTTTGATTTTGAAAAACAAAACAAAAAATAACTTTTTTTTTGTTCATATTTTAAAACATGTTACTATTGGGATTGGGACGAACAGAATCAAATCAAGTTCTAAATTTTGATAGTTCTGATCTGTAATTTATTGAAGTGAAGATAAAGTCAATTTCTTTTAAAAATTAATTTGTAAAATTATTTTAAAGAAAGTGACTCTTGACCTCTGGGACAGAAATTTTTAAATATTATATCACTTGTTAACAAAACTAGACATTTTAATTCATTTTTCATAATAATAATAATCCTAATTCATAAAATGATAAAAAATAATAATAATTTTTAGTCAGTACCACTTACCACAGAATGCTACAAATAACTAAATAAACCTTCATAACCTTAATAACAAGTTTTAAAAATGTTGAAAAATAATTTGGCAGATTATTAAATTTTTACTAAGATCATCAGGATGTGATACTAAAAATTTCAAGGTTGTTAGGTTAGTTAATTACTACAAGAAAATTTATCTTTTTATCTTTTTTTTGATTTTTAGCTTGTTTCTTTGATTCTGTGAAGGTGAACTTGTTTTCATTTTATTTAACTCGAAGATATGGAGGACTCATCAGGAAGGAAGAGAGTACTTAGCAAAGGTACTATATTTTTGTTAATTTTCATCTTATATGGATTTGAGCAATTATCATTATTATATTGTTTTCTTAATTTTTGATTTTTTTTTAAACAGGGAAAGGAAATTTCGGAGTGGAAAACGCTGCTCTTCCTTGGAGTAAAAGTATGGACCGGGTTTTCTTTTCTTTTTTAGTTTCTTTGATTGGTTAAAGCAATCTTTGATTGGCAGCGTCCTTTCCTGCTTTTAATTTTTCAAGAGCTTGTTGTTGTCCTGGCGGAAGTCCTTCATTGGGTCCGTCACTCCAGCCAAACTTGTACAATTCATGGACACCATCTTCTTCAAGTGGCATTGGAGCAGATGACACAAGACTCAAACCCACGCACAATGCTAAAATTGCAAAAATCTGGAAAAAGTAAAAAAAAAAAAAAAAAATTAGATAAATTTTCTAACAAAAAAGTGATGATTTTTATGATTTTTTTTTTAGAAATAATGATAACGAATCAATCAGATTCTTATCAATTGTCCACCGATTGACCTTTAGACTCTGAAGGTCGAATCATATGACCTATAAAAATTTGTACAAATTAACACAACAACGGTCACACTATTTCCATGTCACGCGAGTCACATGGAAATAAGCCACATAATTGAAAAACCTGTGTGACCTACTGACTAGACTACTGCTGAAAAAAAAAATTTTTTTTTTCATCTAATCTACTCTTCAAAGTTCAACTTTTCAAAAAAAAAAGACAACAGTATTGCAACGCGTGCTTAAATTTTTGCAATAGATAAACAAACAGTCCCTAATCTCCTTATATCTATCAATAATGCTAAAAATCCAAATATTCCAAATCGTAAACGAACTTTTGCATTAGTTTCTCTAAAAATTTATTTTCAACACTTTTTACTTATCTGTATAAAAAAAATTTTTTTTTTTTTCGTATTATTACTTATGCAATTACTTACTATGAACTTTGACATGATGATGTATTGATGTCTCCAGAGAAAATGAAGTTTACTTCAATTCGAATCACTCTAAACACAATCTAACTCTTGAAAGTCTCAATTTCGCTTGCTTTTATATAAACTTTGTGATAGATCTGAGGAAGAGATGAGTCAATTTGGGTGAAATATATCTTATTTTATTATTTCAAGATGCTTCCTCAAGGTTATCAAGTTTTTACAAAAAAAAAAAATTTGGCAAATAGGCTAAATAATTTAATATTTAAATCCATGAATTATGTCCAATGAGCAGTTTCAAATTAATCCAAAATTAGACAAAATTATTATCATTTTTAAGAACAACCTATAACTCCAAATAACTCATTCTTTTACTCTAATAAGTTATTAGTTATTAAGTTACTGGTTCCTTTTTATTTCAAAATTTTGACAACTTACTGCTAATTTAGTTTCAAGTTTTTTTTTTTTATGAGATGATAAGAAATAATTATTCTAGGTCATATTTTTGCAAAAGTTGACTTAGGAAATGCAAATAAGGGAAGAAGAAGCAAAAAAAAAAGAAAAAAAAAAGTGAATGCAGAGAATGTTTTAATTCATGTAAGGATCTTTTAATTTTCAGGTGTCCTGGCCGAGGAGACATGATGACCTTCCAATTAATAATGTCACGCTCCCAAACATTCACTTTCAATTCTCAGTGTTATTACAACAATGGAGACTTTTTTGATGAATTATGATGATTATCTCAGGTAAGTAAATTATAATTTAGAGAAAGAAAAAAAAACATTATAATCCGACTATAATTTGTTATTATGTTTTAATAGATTATAATAATAGGTAACAAAAATTGAAAATTTTGATGTGTTTATTGTTGGTTTTATGCTAACTTCGTTGGATCCTTAGATCCTGGAAACTTACATAAACAGTCTGAAGTTTTTAGCATAAGAGTGGAAATAATGATTATGATTACATAATCGTCGTCGTCGGCCACTACAATTTGACAATTCGTTATTCTTGTTTTATCAGATTATTACTACAAAAAAAAAATGTTAAAATTATTGGTAATTTGTAATTGAAATTGATACCCTAAGGGCACGACGACGACGATGATGATGGAATAAGAATGAGAATAATCAATCAAATTAGGGAGTATTAACTTAGGGTCAAAACCTAATAATTTAGTATTGAATTAGGTCAATTATTCTTAAGTAATGTAATGTAAACATGTGAAATTCAAGTATCAAGTCTAATTATAGTACCTTGGTACTTGTTTAGTAAAAAAAGTTAACTAGAAATGTNTTGAATTAGGTCAATTATTCTTAAGTAATGTAATGTAAACATGTGAAATTCAAGTATCAAGTCTAATTATAGTACCTTGGTAACTAGAAATGAATACTTAACAGTACTTAGCAGTACTATACTAAGGTGCTAACGTTGTGCTTAGATTAGTACTTGATTCAACACTTATCTTCTTCTCATGTGTCAAATTTCTACTGTAAATTCCAGAAAGAATGTTTATAAGTAGTACTTACTTAAATGAAGTAATACTTTTTTAGTTGATATTATTATTATTTTTAGCGGAAATCTTATCCTCCTTACCTTTTCCAATCATAAGGACATCGGGGATCTTCTGTGTCAATGTTGGATTCTCTAAAGTACAAAGCAGCAAACAGCCGAGTAGATCCCATTCCTAGTCCTAACGTCGTCGTCGTCAGGGTACATAGCAACAACGTAAGTTTATAAAGTACTATACTATACTATTAATATAAGGTTATAACCAAAAAAAAAAAAGAAGTAGATACTATAAGTGATATAAACTAGTATATACTACTCATACCTCTTATCGAAATGTGCAAAATCTTCTTTCTAGGTTTAGGTTTAGGTTACTACGGTATACGGTGTGCGGTTATTCTTCTATACCATCTCCATCTCCATCCCACTTTCCCACTTCGTCGTCGATCCATTCATCTTCTTATATCTCATCGACTCTTCTTATTTAATTCACTCCGGAGCCAACTCAAAAGTCAGGTGTCACCGCTTCAATCATCATTTGTTTAGTATTATTATTATTCGTTATTTTCTGGATAATCAACAGAGAGACCTTATATCTGGATCTGGATCTGGAACTGGAGCTGGACCTGGTGAATTCTACAGTTTATTTGATTGTTTCATTATCTTTAACAAAAGACAAGAGTACCTGTGTGAGTGGCTTCCAATCTCCAGTCTCCATTAGTAGTGACGACTTGACGAAAAGACGAAGAGAGACTTTAGATAAGGACCTTACCATGTTACCTTGTGTAGTAACATTGTCATTTTTACGTTATTAGATGTTCATGATAAGGAAGATGACGACGAGACGGAAGAAGGAGGACTTTCACGTAAATAGAATCTAAATCTAATAATAATTAAGTTAATCTAATTCTAAATTGATTTTATTATTATTATTTATTTATTACTTTTACACAGCTGAACTTTTGATTTGGTTCCTGTTCTGTTCTATGCTGTGCGTGTGTCATTCCTTGTTGGAGTAGGGATAGAAATTTTAGACTTATACTACTATTGGACAAGTCTGGATCTCATTGTCATAACCATTAGTTCATCACTGAATCAACTTCCTCTTTTCTGGGTTTTATGATTTGTAAATTTGTTCCCTACTCCTAGTACTATTATTCAACATCAACTGTTTACACAAGTCTTGGATGTTATTGAGAAATCCTCTTCTTACTCTGTATACTCCAACTCCACTAAACCCCACATTTGACAGAAACTGAAACTGAAACTGAAACTGAAATTACCTCCTGGAAACTTTATAACATATGAGCTTCGGATTTAATTTAACTTCACACACACGTTTGACAAGGACATTAGAGAAGAAGTGATCCAGTAACAAGAGACTAATCATCAGTTTCCTAACTTTTAGTTTTAGAGGATTTCTCATCGTTAGATTATTTCTCTAGAAGATATAAGTGATGGAATCATCAGTATCTGCTGGAGAATAGAAAAGGAACTCTCAGCCTCATTGGTTGGATTAGAAAGATTTATTAGGTAAGAAAATTACTAGAAACGTAATGGATATTGATGGAATCATGAAGTTATTAGTACTTTTGCTTAAGAATTTAATCTTTAATGATTTATTATTTTAAAATTATATAGATAGAGAGATATGTCTAGATTTCCACGTAAGACATTGGAACCTGCAGCTACTCGAAAACCAACACCAAGTGGACTTAGTAGCGGTTGTAGTCAAATGGCAGGACTCTATGACTTAGCGGAAACATTAGGAAAAGGTCATTTTGCTGTAGTGAAAGCTGCTCGACATGTTTTCACTGGAGAAAAAGTAGCAGTGAAAGTTATTGACAAATCTAAACTCGATGCTAATCATCAGAAATCACTTCTAAAGGAAGTTCTTTGTATGAAACTAGTACAACATCCTCATGTTGTTCGTCTCTATGAGGTAATTAGAATTAATAAGAATTAAGCTTTTGATTTAATCCTGAATGATTAATTGACATAATTTAATTTTTTAATTTTGTAGGTCATCGATACGAGTACGAAACTCTACCTTGTTCTTGAGCTGGGTCATGGGGGTAAGTTATACTAATTAATCATGTTTGTTTCATTAATCTAGTACATTGTAGTTATTATGATGTCTAGAGATGATTCTGATTGGTTTAATTTTTTTTTTTACTAAATACTTCTAGATCTCTATGATCTCATCCAACGACAGCAAGGTATGTGAAAGACTTTTACTAATTAAAATGGAATTATTAGAATCAGCTGTGTGTCTAGTAAATTAAGCTTGGTTTTAATATCAAAAAATCTGACAGATTTATTATGTTCTATTACTTATTATTAAGTAATAATGGTAACCTTGTGTTTGTGTATTATTACAGGGGGTCTTCCTGAGGAGACAGCTCGAAAATATTTCTGTCAAATCCTCTCTGCTGTTTCATTTTGCCATAAACTTCATGTAGTTCATCGTGACCTCAAACCAGAAAATGTTGTTTATTTTCCCACTGATGGAGGTCAGGTCAAACTTACAGACTTTGGTTTCTCTAATAATTATTCTCCTGGAGTTAAACTTGCAACTTCTTGTGGCTCTCTTGCATACTCAGCACCTGAGATCCTCTTAGGAGATTCTTACGACGGCTGTGCAGTAGGTGGGTCAGTCAATTAGATTAACATAACTCAAATCAAATCTAAATCTATATTTTAATATAATTTACCATTGTTGTTGTATTATTATTATTATTTTTCTATTGTTTTTTTTTTTTTTGCAGACATTTGGTCATTGGGAGTAATTCTGTTCATGCTAGTTGCGGGTAGAGCTCCGTTCCAAGAGGCCAACGATTCAGAAACATTGACAATGATCATGGACGTGAAATACTCAATTCCTCCACATGTGACGTCGACGTCTTGTAGAGAACTTATCAAATCTATGTTAGTACGAGGTCCTGAAAATAGAGCTACACTCAATCTAATAGAAAAAAACCGGTGGCTCCATGAGGGCAGTTATTACTCTACTCTAGCCAATCAAACACCTCTCATTGTTGATCATCGACTTACTCCTGAAGAGAAGAATATGATTATAGGTCAAATGGAATGTGGACGTATTGCAACACGGGAACAAATAATCGAGTAAGATCAATAATTATTTAAAATTATCTATGGTTGGTAATTAAAGAATCTTATGATTTTGGTTACCACCATAAATTCCATTGCTGGAAAAACCCTGACCCTAAAAAAAGAAACTAATCTTATAAATTTTTGGTTGGAATTTCTTATTTGATAGGTCTCTCCGATCAACTGCGTACAATCACATCACCTCCACATTCTATTTGCTTGCTGAGAAACATCTGAGAGAACGAACGAGTTTACCTGGGACATCGTCTGCATTGACTTCGTCTCTTGAATCCCTTCATGACAGGAGAAAGAACTCTGGAGGGGGACATTCCCACTCAGGTGAGTCATGTTTTTTTTTATAAGTAAAAATTGAAAATAAAATGAAAAAGATCAAAAATATTATTATACATTAGGAACTTCTGATACGGATGAAGGACTTCTTTCAGAAACTGAGGCAGACTCACTTGCCCCCCTTGACCTTGATATGAAGAATGCTTCTGCATCAACTTCTATTGCAGTTAAAAAATCTGGTCGGATACACACACCGCTTACAACACAGCCATTGGCTGAACTTGACAAAGGAATTCAATTACCTGTCTTAGAAGAAAATGATGACCTCATTGGGCGTGGGGAAGAAGGTAAGTTTTTTTTTTCTTGTGCTAAGAATTAAGAAGCAGGAAGATTGATTTTGTCTTTTAAAGAAAGGCTCAATCCTTCCAGAACTGAAGTTCTGATTTTTTTTTGAAAATTTGATTTTTTTTAGTGTTATGAAGAAGATCAATAAGATTATTCCTTTTGTTTTTGTTCAAATTTCTGAGTTGTCTGATTGGTTACTTTTCAGATGACAATGCAGGACCACTTCCTCCATCTTCCCTTCCAACTTCCGCTTCTCACCATCGACGACGTGCACCCTACCACCATCGACGTGTAATTATTCCACAACGTTCTGCAAGTTGCTCTTCTTCTGAAGATGAAGATTCTGAAAAGAAAAAAAGAGCAAATCGAAATAAGAACAAAGTAAAGCATAGTGAGTGTCTAACAAAAAAATTTTTTGATGATGAGTCATCAGATGAACAAGGAAACGGCGCAGGCGCAGGAAACCTTGGTTTTGGATCTACCTCATTCACTCATCAATCAACTACTACAAGTGGTGGGTCAACAACTGTTTCTGAATCACAACGTGTCCGTAGTACAACATATAATTCAACTCAACCCACCGAATCAATTATAACAATTACCCCACCAACAGATGAAACATTTGATTCAGAAAGTCCTGAAGATCAAAAAAGTGAATCAACTCATCTCCTTCGAACGAGTAAATCATACAAAAATGGATATACATCAGATCCAGATCGACACAGTTGTAGTGATGTTGCATATGCAATTGAAGTAACTGATGAACCACGCCCAAGTGGAGCTGAACAATCAACATCAGCTGCACAGAGTTTAGCAAAGAAAGGAAAGAAATTATTTTTTAATTGGTTCTTTTTAAAAAAGAACAAAACATCCAAATCAGGAACAGAAACAGCGAGTACAAGTGTTGGGATTTATAAAACAAAATCTTTTGCTGAACTCAAACTTCGAACGGCGAGTACCGTTGGATCCAAAGCAGGGAACAGTATGGACGTTAATATGAATTTGTAGATTATTTTTATGAGTCTGAAATTTTACAAAAAAAAAAAAATGAAAAAAAAAATTTTCGGATTCGATCTAAATGTTGATGGAGTTATCGAAAATTTACATCTGGGGGTAAATGTCAGAAAGAATTATAATTACTATAGCTCAAAGGCCCAGTGTCAAATTTAGTAATGTTAGAGTCAAAAAAATTTTCCAAAAAAAAAAAAAAAAAAAAATTTTTTGTTTTTTTTTTTTGGTTATTTTTGATTGATACATGAAAGGAATTTGGTGCTGGTTTTTAGTTTTTTCTTTTTTTTTTCTTGACATTTTATAAGGTCTGACATTAAAATACATTTTTAGCGGCTGCCTAGTCAAAAATGAAGTCCAGTGAGGGCCCTCCCGTTTTATTACTTGTCACTCTGTGAGGACTTCAATGGGAATCGTGCATATGGATTTAAATTAGTGCCGTCGATCGAGAAAATCAACAATAAATAGAGATTTAATTAAGCAGTAATTACTCTCTTTTTTTTTTTTTAATTTTCAGTGTAATTTTTAGTTATAAAAATTTTTATTTTTTTATTTTATGTACCAGGTTAAAATTTGAATGATTCATGTCTCTTCGACCTTTATCGAGCAGCAGAAGGCTCAAGCTGTCAATTCATAAGGAAGGTAAACAATTTACCACATTTTAAAAAAATTTTATTTGCACTGCACTGCACTAGTGCAAATTATTTTTTTCGTGTTTTGCACAGTCGTGCAAAAGGAGTGTTAATTTTTTTTTCATTGCAATAATGTAGGGGGATAAAATTTTTTAGACTGTACCTTGTACCTCGTCAATTCGTCCGTATTGAAAACTCAACTGTCAACTTGTAAAACGTGAGGACTGAAGTTTAGTTTTTCCTTACTTAAGCCCGGTTTTTTGAAATTTTTTGATTAATTTTTTTTGAAAAAGTAAACAAACAAAATTATTTTTTGTTTAATTTTTATCAAATTTGATGTTCAGGTTGTTAGTGTTAGTGTTAGATTAAAGAATTTTGAAAAATAGGTTTAGTGGAATTGAGTAATTTGATACAATTGACAATTGAGACTAATTTGAATACAAGGGGACCAATACTTGTGTAAGTTTGATTAATCAACATTTGGGGGGAAATTTGTGTGTATTTTTATTTGTAGTGGAGCAACAGTATAAACCTAAGGTAATATGTGAATTATATGATTACTACGAGTACTACTGTGAGTATGAGTATGTGCCTTTTATAATCTTAATTGTAATAAGTCGATTATGAAATTTCGATGGTTATTTTTTTGTAAATAAGTTTTGTATTATGAATATTAATTTGTAATTATTTTTATTTGTGTAGGATTTATAGAGCCGGATGAAGAAGAGGTCATGATGATGATGGGGGAAGGGATTCTCGGTCCTTGTTCGGACCAGGTCATTGAAGGTGTTACTGTTCGTGTTGATTCAGATCCAGAAGAGGATGAATCACATATTCATCATTATGAACATGGTCTAGATCCCAAACATGAACTTATTGAAACAGCTACAGTTCCACATATTTTGGGTAATTCATTTTCACTTCACTGTGCAAACTGCAGCATCTCCTTCTTTGATCCTCTGGGGAATGAGATTTTTCAACGGATCTTTTATATGTGCCTCGACAAGGACACCAACGAAGCCATTCAGATCTCCTCAGCTATCCATATTCTGTTTGCTAGGAAATTATCGAGATGCTCAAAACCATCATCTGATTTGGCATTGTGTAGCAAATGTGCGGAACTCGTTGCTCGGATGTATCAATTGTAAGGAATTTTTGTAAATTAATATTTTTTTATATTGTTTGGTTTTCATTGTACTTGTACAGAGTCTTTCAGTAAGGTTGTTCCAAAAAAATAAATTCAAATTCAGTCAGTCATGGTTCAGGGAGTAAATACTAAAATTTGTGGGAATATGATTGATTGAATTTTGAATTAGAAAAAAAGTTCGTTTTTTTTTGAGAAATTTTTATCGAAAGACAAGGAGAAGTAGTTTGAATTTATTTATTTATTTTTGAATTTTTTTGTGTATTTGCAGATACCGAGAACTGGATGAGTTGTCTACTGTCAATGCCTACATCAACTCTTTCTTGGTGGGAAATTCTGTAGTGGCTATGGCTGATGTTTATGGTCTTCCTTCAGCTGAAACACAAAGTCCCATGGATTATAGACATTATGATGAAGCCATTGCAGCGGCTGTAGATAATAACAATTCTGACTATCGAGACTCACGTCTTCCAGATCATGAAATGCAGACATTGTCTCATTCATCACCACCTCAGCAACCAAGACGAGAGGAACAAACTTCATCGCTCCCACAGTCCCGCCCACCACCACTGTCTTTCTATGTCCCTATTCCATCTGGCTCAAGTGCCTACTCGTCCTCTTCTTCATTATACTCTCAAGAATATGGTTTATCATCAGATTCTAGAGAATCTAATCCAGAAAAATTGAATGGTAATGTTAATGCATCTTCATCATCATTTTACTCTGATCATCCGGCTCATACAACAGCCCAAATTCAACGTCATCGTCAAGGATCACAAACATCTGAAAATCCACCCGAAGTAATTCCACCAGTGAAACCAATCCGAACTGTACATTGTACAGAAATCGGTTGTACGAAAGTATATAAAGGAAAAGGGGCCAAAGCAAGTCTTCGTCAACACTTTAGAATCGTCCATTTAAAACAGTTTCCATATTTGTGTAATATTTGCCAAAAACCTATTGCAACAAAAAATCTTCTTGATACACATGTCAAGACACATATGGGACGTGAAGAGAAAATAGCTGCTGCAGCTGCAGTAGTTACAGAAGGACCTAAAACGGAACCATCCCCACCACCAATAATATCACATCCTCCTCCTACTCTTCCTCCGCCTCCTGCTCTTCCTCTGTCTCCTGCTCTTCCTCCACCTCCTCCTCCTCCTCCTCTACCTTATCAACCACTGACCAATTCACACTCTTGTCCAGAATGTGGCAAACTTCTGGCTACTCCATGTAAGTTTAATTATTTCAATTTAATCAACCATAGTTGAAAATAAGTTATATAAGTTTCTAAATGTTAATTTTTTTTAGATATCCTTTCCCTCCATATCAAACGACACCGTCGGACTCTGAATGAAATTGAATTCTTCAGTTGTCAATTCAAGGATTGCATACGAAAGTTTCGTGACAAATCGAGTCTAAAGAGACACATGCTGAGTCACACGGTATCAGATCATGGATGTCCAAGGTGTCCTGAGCGTTTCAAGACACGCCGACTCCTCAAGGAACATCAAGCGAATTGTTCTAATGATGATAGACAGTTTCTTTGCAAGGCAACGGGATGTAAGAGACGATTCAAATACAAACATCATCTCCAGAATCACTACATGTTTCAACACAAACTCACTGCAGAAGATGCAAGGGCAGAATGCTACCCTGGACTATCAGTTAAGGAATGGATGACCTCTCCTAGAAAAAAATCAAAAGAACTTCGGAAACCAAAACCCAAGGAACCTACTCCTTCACAAGTAAGAACAAAAACAGTAATAATTAATTGTAAATTGTTGTGCTTTACTTATCGATTCTCAGTAGAGAAAACTGTGTTCAATTATTGGTTTTTCTACAAATTATTATTGATCTGTTACTAATCTTAAAGTATTTTACATTTTTAGGTGACGACTCAAGTCACTGAAAGTAATACAATGTACCAAAATTCTACTCGAATTTTCTCTCATCTTGAGCAAATCCTGCATGATGCTACGGAGGGTAAAATATACAATCCGAGTGGAAGTGGACACTACCACACTCAAACCCCAGTGGAAAATTATGAAAACTCATCAACATCATCACATATCTACCAAAATCTATCATCAATCTACCCAAGTCCAGTTGAAAGTGGTCAAAATCCATCAGAAAGTAAAGTTTATCTAACACTTCCAGAAATCCATAGGGATTCAAATGATGGATTTCAAAATCCAAATGAAAATGAAAGTTTACAGATTGGAAATTTACAAGATCCACCAAGTGTTATTATTCGAAATTTACCAAGAGCGCTTTTTACTGTTCCGTCTCAGGGATATCGACATCCCAATAGTAATGAAATTCTACAAAATCAACATCGTTTGAATTTTCAAGAGTCGGCTCAAAATTATCAAAATTCGAATAATGAAATTATTCAAAATCAAAATGGAAATTTTAGACATCCAACCCCAAATTATGAAAATTTGAATAATGAAATGAATGGTCCTAGAGGATATGAGCAACTTCATCCAATTCAAACCTATCAAAATTCAAATAATGAAATCATACAAGATCCAAATTTGAATAGAAATTTCCAATCACATCAAATACAAACCTATGGGAATAGACGAGAAGATCTCCAAAATGAAAATGAAGTAAAAATGTTTCAGAATTTGTGTGAGAATTTTGAACATCGTGGAGAAGTCCTTACGAATCCACCAGAAATTTACAACCATCCTGGTGAAACTATGCATAATCAAAATCCAAGTGAAAACTTTCAAAACGCATACCAAAACGAACCTGTTGATGTAAAAATCCTGCCTCATTGAATCATTAAATTATTATTCGGGTTGTGGTGATATTTTTTTTTTCTTTTTTTTTTAGCTCCAGGTGACATATAATTTAGAAGATATCAATAATTCTACTCAAAATTGGTTATTTAAGGACTTACAAAAAGAAAACGAAGTAAGATATGAAAGGAAAAGCGATTGGTTTTGAGAAAATTTTCTAGTGTCGACTAACGTCCCGTTGTCTGTAGACAATACTCCGGCTCTTCATTTCTCGTTGGATCCCAGTCGGGAGTTTCCCAGAAACAGAAATAGCGTAGACACCCTTCACAAATCGACCTGTATAATAAAATTGAGTTTTATTCAAGACGAGCTCAGTTGTGAATTTTTGTTGCAGCTTTTACCAATCCGTTGCCATTTGCAGACCCAACTTTCTTCAGGATTCACAACAGCAATCATTCTGCGTTCAAATTTGGAAGGGGTATTATAGTTTGTTCAAGTTGATTATTTAAATTAATTGTCCTAGTAGTAAATGAACATACCCGTCGAAATTGGCACTGGTGCAAGCGTATACATTCTCACGATTGTTTCGAATCCTTAAAAAATCGTCACAGTTGTCACACCCATCGAACTCGAATTGATCGAACGTCTAAAAGAGAATCAGAACCAAGTGTTTAATTTGTGGATAAAAAAAAATTTAGTAAAAATATAATTACCTTACCTTGATCAAGGAACAGACTAAACAAGCTCTCAAATTTCTCAAATCTTTCGGTACTGTGTCCATTTTGTGAAGGGTATGAATGTGTCCCACCCAAAGTTACTATGATTATGATTTATCTTCAGAAATAATTAATTTTAGATTACCAATAGAAAACTAACGAAAATTTTTGTTCGTTCGTTAATGCAAAATGTAATGAAATTTGCTCAATCCAATCAAAAATTCGCTTAAATTAAAATTTTTGAATTAGGAACATGTTCCCGCTACCGCCGAAACAACTTACTTGTCTTTGCACTGTGAGACACTGCACGTTTTACATCACAACTTTTTTGTTTAAAAAGCTGCGACCATCTAGTTGGTCGCGTTGGATTCAGCACTAAATTTCTGTTCCGAAAATGTCACTGCCATTTCTCTAGGTGTAGTTGTTTAGTATACAAATGAGTTAAGATAAAACATATTGGACAAATGTGAGACACTGCACGTTTTACATCACAACTTTTTTATTTAAAAAACTGCGACTTTTTGGTTGGTTGCGTTGGATTCAGCACTAAATTTCTGTTTCGAAAATGTCAAATGCCATTTGTCTAGGTGTAGTTGTTTAGTATACAAATGAGTTAAGCTTATGAACCAAAAAATTCCACATTTATAATATTAGTCAAAAAATTCGAATTTTATGTAATTTTTCATTTTTTAATTTCTCGTAGTGTTAAAGAATTGTCAAAATGAATGCATAATTTTTATTATTGTAAGTTAAAATGGTCAACTGTTGTGCTATTTTTATGAGAGCCCAAGGTTTAGAAGAAACAAAAATTTCACACATACAGTCAAAAAATTCAAATTTTTTAGAATTTTTCCTTCTCTACAGTCTCATAGTGTTGAGGAAATGCCAAAATGAATATGATTAATTTCTTCTTTTTTTGATAAAAATGATCAACTGTTGTGCTATTTTAGAGGCCATGATGGATTTGGTTAGAATAACAAAAAATTCCACATTTAATCAAAAATTTTTGAATATTTCGTCCTTTTTCCTTCAGTGACTAACTTTTTTTTAAATTGTATTTTTTGTACTTTTCCTTTCCTACTTATACAGGACGTACCCTTATTTTTAACTGTTTCTACTGTTCAAAAAAATAATTTTATTTCGAACCCTCCCATAAATTCTAGAAAGCCCGTCGAAAAAAATAATTTTTTTTTCCCTAGCTCACATGAGTGAATGCTAAATGAAAAGTAATGTTTTATTAAAACATTAAATTATTTATTCCTCTTGAATTGAAATTTTAGCGAGCTGAGCCGAGCCAACAAAAAAACTCGGCTCGCTCGCCTCGTTTGCATGCCTAAGTCGCAAGGATAGACAGATGCATTGTCTGTGTATTTAAAAAAAAACACTACCTGAAAAGTTTAAACTATTATAGAACCAACTAAACTTTACGTTGCGTGTGCGTAAATTTTTACGGACTGACTAAAAAACTTACCGGTAAGCTTGACCGAACTCCTTACCACAACTAAAACATTAAACTTCTTCTTCAGACGTGGAAACGTCTGTTTCTGGTTCACTTTCACTGCCGAGAGTGATAACTAAGCTTACACAGCATAGTTCAGCTACCAATCGGTTAATAAGGTTGGATTCTACCAAAGGGGCAGCAGTAAATTTTTCTAAGTTTTTCTCCATAAGGGTAAGTACAAAAAATTTTTTCCAAGTTAAATATTTTTTCAAGTTCTATATGAGCGATAAAATGACCTAAACTAAACTTGTACAGCATGTTAAGCTGAGTAATATTTCCCTATGGTGATTTTTTCTGTAATGACCCAGCGAGGTCACAGATCAAGATCAAACCCCGGGTCATCTATAAGCGATAAATTTACACTTATAGAAGTTGTTCAGAATGTTCAACTGAGTAACTTTTCGCTGAGATATTTTTCCTGAAATGACCCATCGAGGTCACAGGTCAAGGTCAAACCTCTGGTCTCTCACAAGTGATGATATGACCTAAATAAAAGTTGTTCAGAATGTTAAACTTGAGTAACTGTTCCATGTGAAATTTTTTCTTGTGATGATCCATCGAGGTCATACCAGTTCCAGTTTGATTTAATTCTTTTTCCGTTACGAATGGATGAAGAACTGGATACCCATTGGGTATCTAAGCAGGAAAAGTTACTCGGTTTAACATTCTGAACAACTTTTATTTGCATCATTTCATCACTTGTGAGAGACCAAAGGTTTGACCTTGACCTGTGACTTCTATGGATCATTTCAGAAAAAAATTTCTTAGAGAAAAGTTACTCTTCAGTTTAACAGTCTGAATAACTTCTATTAGTGTTAATTTATCACTTATAGGGGACCCAGGTTTTGACCTTGACCTGTGACCTCGATGCGTCATCACAGAAAAAATCACCATAAGGAAATATTACTCAGCTTAACATGCTGTACAAGTTTAGTTTAGGTCATTTTATCGCTCATATAGAACTTGAAAAAATATTTAACTTGGAAAAAATTTTTTGTACTTTCCCTTATGGAGAAAAACTTAGAAAAATTTACTGCTGCCCCTTTGGTAGAATCCAACCTTATTAACCGATTGGTAGCTGAACTATGCTGTGTAAGCTTAGTTATCACTCTCGGCAGTGAAAGTGAACCAGAAACAGACGTTTCCACGTCTGAAGAAGAAGTTTAATGTTTTAGTTGTGGTAAGGAGTTCGGTCAAGCTTACCGGTAAGTTTTTTAGTCAGTCCGTAAAAATTTACGCACACGCAACGTAAAGTTTAGTTGGTTCTATAATAACACAATTTCTTTAACTTTTCATAGTTACCACACTTTCACAAATACGTAAGATGACCCTGCTTTAATTTGAAAAAGTACGAACACTTTACAGTCACAGCGGGAAATAATAAAATCGTTTTTTTTTTTCCTAATAGTAGAATATTACTATTGTTCTGAAAACTATAAGCACGCCCCCCCCCCCCGTCAAAAAAAACCGCGGGAAAATTCAAATTTACTCCCAACAAATTAGGCGCCATTTTGTAAGACAACGTTTTCTACTGATACTAACTATGCTATTAAAAAAGTAAATAAATCCTCTCAAAATTTTTTGCTGTAGGACGAGGGCACCCCTGGCTGTCAGGTACATCCATTTTAGAACCTTATCAAAATTAAAATTATGTATCGTGTCCACAATACGATTTAATGTAAAATTCTTAATTATTGCTTCCATTTAATTACAATAATTATTGTAAGTTTATTTTTTAGATTAATTAACCTAACAGGTTTCCGGGTAAGTAAAGTAGTGTTGAATCAACACTGTTGATTTCACAAGAATACTCAAAAATTTAAATTCATCCAATCAGATTTGTGGAATTTTTTTGAATATTTAAATCTGATTACAAACTTGAATTATTGAATTTTATTGAGGTATCAACGCTAGGACACCAAGTTCCCAGTATATTCACTATCTAAAGTTTGTACGTTCAACACGGATTAATTTGGACTTTTTCAATATTTTTTTAGTTTAGAGTTGTGAATATCTGTAGAAAGATAAGAATCCACCTTTCACATAAATTGATATAAAGGCAACGAACGAAATTCGCAAAGACTATCAGATAACAAAATATAATGTTAAAATTTTGTTTCTTTACAATCGGAAAAAAAATGTCGGTAATATTTTATACAACGGCAACGGGTTATAATTTGGCATTGCAAAATGGTAATTTTTGAAAGAAGCTCTTTAGATTATTAGTTAAGCAGTGAACAGTTGTCCAAAAAGTTTAAGTCAAATGTCAAGGCAACGAACACTTTTACAGGGTTTTGCCGTAACCATGCAGTTTCAATTTTAAGAAAAATAAAGTGAATGGAGATACCTCCTTATTAGAGGGAGGCCCTCAATTACTAAATGAAGAACTAACACGTTAGGAAATGTATTATATTAAACATAAAAGAAAAGATTATGAAAAACGTAAAAAAAATTTTTAACCTGGTTTTAATTTATAATGGGAAAGATAGAAAACCTGGAGTATAGTAGGAATCAGGAGATTCAGGGAAGAAAGTCCGAACGCAGGAGAAGACATTAAAATTAGAAACGTTTGCAAAAAAACAGAAAGAAAATTGTAATGTTTGAAAAGTGGAAACTATTCAGTAGTTGCGTTGGATGCTGCGATAATGAATTGCAATGATGATAAAGACAGAAAAAATAAAATGGTCCAAAATGTGCAAGTAACGCGTAACGTTGAAGGATTACGAAAAGAAACAAATTCCGTAAATATGGAGACCAGATGTAAATAAATTTGTTCTCCTAAAGCATCTAACAATGTTAATAGTTATGATGTGTGTTTACTAGGAACAACATAAGCTTATCTGAATGGTCGCTGAGCAGTGTTCGCCCTCCCCCACTGGGGATGGGGAAATTGGGGTGGGGAATGTGGGGAATCCCCGGGGAATGGCTTGCGGCTGCGCTGGGAAAAGTGGGGAAGGTGGGGAATAAAAAAAATTAATGGAATTGTTCGGTCAACTCGAGACAAAATTGCACGAACTTTAAACTTTTCTCTAAATTAAAAACAACAACATAATAGCATAATACCAGTTCTGAAACTGTAAACCACCTGATCAAAAAATTTCAACTTAATCTTCAGAAAACTTCTATCTACCAATACAATGAAATATTCAGATAGCAAAAAATTAACATTCAAATGAAAAATCAAATCAACTTGAAATGAAATGANTCGGTCAACTCGAGACAAAATTGCACGAACTTTAAACTTTTCTCTAAATTAAAAACAACAACATAATAGCATAACCAGTTCTGAAACTGTAAACCACCTGATCAAAAAATTTCAACTTAATCTTCAGAAAACTTCTATCTACCAATACAATGAAATATTCAGATAGCAAAAAATTAACATTCAAATGAAAAATCAAATCAACTTGAAATGAAATGAACTCCCAAAATACCTACAGTCACGTGTTTGTTTCTCATTGGTTAGTTTCAAATCGGCACATGCGCACCTTCTATGTTCCCCACCTTCCCCACATTCCCCAGAAATCCCCGGATTCCCCAGGTCCCCAGGGGATTGGTATGAAAAGTGGGGATTCGTCGAACACTGTCGCTGAGTAACTACCAATGCAAGATACCATGAGCGTTGTTCATAAATCTAATGTGAAAATAAAGCAAAATATGCAACGTAATTTCCATGGTACCTCTTAACAAATTTGTTACCAAATTGTTACCGGGTGGAATCACTATCTGACTCTACCGGCTTGGAAACGTTTCGTTTAAATATGGTAATGTTAATTGATACCGCCTTAGTAGATTACCAAAGAGAGAGAATTTACATACAAAAACTAAATAAATACATATTCTAATAACAATTAATTTATTAACAAATAATAGGAAAAATTGCGCCACCAATAATTAATCAATAATTCTATTTAATTATGAACTACATAATATGTCATGAAATTAAGCCTGTAAATATTAAAGATTAGGTTTTTTGCTTATAACACTTTATAAAATCAAATGCTTACTGTTCTCTCTCTGGTCTCAGGAAATCTCCATAAACGTACGAGAAGAACAATGGCTTTCGCAAATAACTTTTGATCCTTGGTTTTAGGAGAGTTTCTACAGAAAGTAAAAAAATAATGAGCGGTGAGTAAACATACATAAACTGTTATCTCAAATACCCTTTGAGTTTAACAAGCTACGTGACAAACTCCTTGATCAAAGTAAACTAATGCCGTATTGTCGACGGACCACCTCTCGTTACTATCTGACAAAATTATTCCCTTGATTTAAAAATTCGAATTGAATCAATCATATTAGAATGAAACTTTAGTAATCTAATCATGTTTGTTTGGTTAAATTCAAATTTTCTTCTCACTGATTGGCTGAATTAAAATTTTTGAATTTTCTCCTCAAATTTCTATGCAAATCCTTTAAAAGGTGAAAGGTGAAAAGTGAAAGGAGGGACCTTTCTCAAACTTAATAGTAAGTATAAAAGTATTTCTTTTAATATTTGGCATATAATCTTGACAATTTTTTTTAGATTATGAGAAAGGTTTCTGATTGGTTGAATTTTGTTTGAGTATCGAATCCTTAAATCTTTATTTGCGTGGGAGTATTATTAGGTCAATGAAGTAGAGGATATAAGAGGATCATGAGATGAAAATATTTTTGCAAAGTGCGAAAACTTTTTAGTTTTATAATCACGACACGACACAACGGGTATTTTGCTTCTGCACTTTTTTTTTCTTCTAAAAGCCATTTAATACAGATGTTTTTGCCAAAAGTATAAAAATAGCACAACTATTGCCAAATGCATAAACAGAAGAAAGCGGATGCGATGGGATGTGAATTTTCGCTACTTACTTTTAAGTTTTTGCAACTGACGAACCAATCAGGAGCTGAGGAAGAGGAAAGAAGGAAAAAAAGGTCATAGAAATTTATAACAAATTTTTAGTCAAGAGAAGTACTAAAAGCTCGTGTGTTATTTTGTGTGGTTGTTAGATTACGTGATATTGACTGTTAGATGTTTAATTGTTGTAGTTGATCTTTTCCATTGTTGTTGAGTGGTGATTAGAGATGAGTTTAGATTAATATTAATTAGGATAAATTGAAAAAGTAGTGAATTTAGTGATTGAGGTGAACTTAAACGGAGCATGCCTGTTCAACCACCACCGAAAACTACAGAAACAAAACCGTCATGGGTCAGGGATACTTCGGTACATCCGTCTCCAGTCAGGAAGGTTACGACCCCACCTCCGGCTACCAACAAACAAGTAATTTATAACAATCGTATGGTTTGTGTTGGGTTTTTTTTGACACTTTACTGGTTTTTTTGACACTTTTACTGTTTTTTTTTTTCAAAAAAATTAAAAAAAAAATAAAACTGAAATTTTATTTTGCTTGAATGAAATTGAAACAGGTTATTTAAATTTTAAAATTTTTATTTTCCTTACAATAATTAGAGCGGGTCTTTCAAAAAGGAGTGATGTAAAATTTTTAATAATTCAAATTGAGCCATTTTGATTTTCAAAATTTTTTTTTATGAAATTTTATTTCGGTATTCGAAATTTCGAAGTAGTGAATATTTACTACTGTTTTTCAAAAATACCCAAACTGCGCTTACGCTTTAGCTTCACGAAGTGTGTCCTCATTTGAAGAAACTTATAACCGTTGTTCCAACATTATCTAAACAACGCTGGATGTGATGGAAAGAGAATACAAAAGGTAACTTTCCCCATGTGCCATGAACAGGGACAATGGTACATTCTCTTGTATGGTTTCGGAAAAATTCTTTGTTATTCGAAAAGTTACCAAAATTTGCCAAAATGTTTTTTTTTAACTTTTCGCCTTTATAATTCGTAAAATCATTCTTTTTTTGTTATGATTAATAGGTCGAAGTTGAAGTACCTTGGCGGAAGCCAAATTTACGGAAGACAAATCCTGACCCCCTGCCACTTCTACCAGACCCACCCAAACCCGAACCCAAACCAGATTGGGCAAAGAAAGAAAAAGTTATCCTCAAACCACCACCAGAGAAAGGAGTTAGAATTAATATTATTGTTGAAGAGAAAACCGGAAGTGACAATAAAGTATCAGGGAGAAAGTTGGATCAACAGTCACCATCGTCACCTCCTTCACAACAAAAAAACATTATCAAAAATTTTGCAGAGAGTGGTAAAAATATGACGAATGGGAAACCACCACCGCCACCGCCAGTGCCACCAGGGATGGGAGGTGGTCCCCCACCTCCTCCTCCTCCTCCTCCTCCACCACTTCTAGGAAATAAAGCAGCTAAACCACCAGTTCCAAGTAAGCCAATGAGAAGATGAATAAATTTTAGTCACTACCTGTCATTCTATTTTCATACAGGTAAAATTCAAACTCCAGAACAACTGGAAAAATTGGAAGCTTTACGGAAACTGTCCAGAAGACGTCCGGATCCTTACAAATTGATGGATGAGATACAAAAAGGGAAGAAATTGAAACATATTGAGAGCAACGACCGTTCAAAACCTATTATTCCGCGAATGAAGTCCCTAGGAAAAGTCAGTCACGTAAATTAGAAATGCAAAAATTTAGGATAGTACAATCTATTATAACACCACGATCTACATTTTGATAATACTTTTTCTCTTTCGTCAGTTTGTATTTGATTCGGAAGCAAAACCTGCAACTAAAACAGATGCAATTCATAATAAGTTACTTTCGGACATTCAATCAGGGGTCAAATTACGAAAAGTGGTAACAAATGACCGGAGCAAACCTGTTATCCAAGGTAATTTTCAAATTTTTGGTGTTAAATTTAGTTAATCCCTGAACAAAATTTGATGGTTCATTTTATTTTTATTAGGACTTCGTAAGTTTCGGAAGCAAGCAACTATAGATGATCAGAAGGGATCAGGGGCAGGGACACCAGATGATCCAAATACAGCTCATCCTGGACTTAGTCTTCCACTCTCAGATGAAATTGATGACATTGACATTCTCCGTGATGACCTTCAATCAACGAAACAGATGTTAGAACTAGAACTCCAAGCTAAAGTTCAACTTGGAAAAGTTAATCAAGACCTTCAATGTCAAATTATCACACTTGAAGCAGAAATAGATAAATTTAAGGCTCAACTTGGTATTATCCCTGAGAATCAAGTCTCAGCCATAGTAAGAAGAAATTCAAGAGCTTTCAAGGACATCCGGAAATCAAAATCAGGACTTTACAAGTCATCTTCAGGCATCAAGAAGTCAAAGTCCGGTGTAGGGGATAAAGCACCTCTACCGGAACCTGAAGAAGACATCGAAGAGGTCAATGAACTCGAAGAAGAAATCACTGCACTCAAGGTATCTTCGAAGTCCTACCGTTCAAAAACATCAAAACCTGCTTCACTATTTTGGCTTGACTCACTTATTAATATTTTTATACAAATTAAGCCAATAATTATTGCAATCTGATTTTAGGGACTTGTCCAATTGGCCAGAACAAGTGCAGAGGACTGGGAAGCAAAATTCAAGGAAACGAGTCAGAAACTTTTAGTTGCCCAAGGTCATACTAATTTCCCAAAATTAATTTCCCAGTTATTCTCAAATTTTGCACTTTGAAATTTGTAATTATTAAAAATTTCTTCATTGAATCTTTTTAGGTAACTTAGAAGATTCGGAACAAAAGCGCTTGCTTCTGGAGAAGAAGTTAGAACTCGCTCAAAGTCGCAAAGGACTCTCTGCCGTACATACAATTGAGAAAACGACTCAAACGGAAGAGCAAGCAGTTTCATCCGAACGTCGTACGTCAAAACAACTCCGTGGAACTTCCTTCTGCGTCGAAACTGATTCAGAAGAAGAAGATCCCGATGTGGAATTGAATGAAGAAGAAATTGAAAAGAAGAAGCAAGAAAGAGAACTGAAGTTATGGGAAAATAAACTCAAAAGCTTCAAGGAGAAGCAAAATGCAAGTAAAATTGAACGAAAAAATTTGAAATTACAACAAAAAAAGATGGAACAAGACCTGAAAGATGCAAAAGTGAGACATAAGGAACTCCAAAAGGAAGTAGACAAGATGTCAAAAGCTATGGCAGAAGCAGAAGAGGATGATGACGAAGAGGATGAAGCGGAAGAGGAATCTGATGAATCAGAAGAAGAAGAATCTTCTTCTGAAGAAGAAGAGGAAGAAGAAGAAGCAGAAGAATCAAGTTCTGAAGAAGAAGACAACGAGCTAGCGAATCATGAGGATCGACTTGGACTCTTTACGAAGCGTGTGAAGCGACATGAAAATATACTCAATGCACTTCGAAAGGGTAACTACTTACTAAAAGCAAATATTGATCGTTTAATGGATGATTTAGAAGAAGTTCGAATTCGATACTTGGAACTAGAACATGAACTTAATACTGTTCTCAATGCTTGTTGAAGAATCAATTTCTGCTCGAAAATCCAAAGGAAATTGGAAATTTTTTCAAAATATTAACGTTGTCGTGTCTTTTTTCTAATTATTACATAGACCCATTGCGACAAAAAGGAACTCTATGACTTCAAAATTTTGTCGCAAGAGGACTACTAACCAAGTTTTTAAAATCGTTACAGGATTCTAGAAATACAGATTAAAATGACCTAACGTTTTCATTTTTTAAGTATTTTCTTCAGTCCCAAATTTTAAAAAATGGCTAAAAGTTTCAAATTTTTGGGAGAAAGGTACTTACAAAAATGTATTGAAAATTTTATGAAATAAAACCTTAAATTATAATTATGTAATCAACCGAAATTGGTTAGGTTATTTAGGCTGAAAATTTCTCTGATTAGACTGGTTCGGACAATAAATTGAAAAACTTAAGGAAAAATGTTACGTTTTTCGAAATTTCTAAATAATTTCTGAATTATATACTGTCCCCTCCAACATTATTTTAGTACGATCACATCAGAATCCTAATTTAGTGATTAGATTAATAATCACTAAATTTAGAAATAATAATCACTCATTATTATTTCACCATTTGTTGAACTAAAAGTCTTCAATTTTCCAAATAACGTCAGCGTTTGGTTGAGTAAATACTTTCAGAGATGGTATAAATTACAATTAACAAAAATTCAAATAATATTGTTAATTTCTTCAAAATAGCCTAATAGTAGACCGACATGCATGAGTTATCTTAAGATACTAAGATGGGTATCTTAGATATCGTAATATCGAATTCCAAAGATGTAAGTCTAAGATTAGTAGTTTACATTCACATTTTCTTAGATACATTTTATTCATGTTCTCGGATATTGAAATATTATTTCAATTTTCAAGCATGTTATGTTTTTTAAATTATTTTAGGACAAATCAATATAGAAAATATCCTTATAAACATATGGATATCCGTTAGAAAAATCTCCACCATACCCACCAGCTATATAAATTCTATTCAATCGAGGAACATAGGCTGCCCCAAATGAGTGAAGATCATGATTCAAATTCGTCACTACTATTATTTCTGATATTTTATCCGCTAATGTATCGTATTGATAGATGTTGTAGCAAGTTGTTGTCTTATTAAAAGCACCTAGTATGTAAATATATTGACCCACGGTTATCACTTCAGGTGGCATTGCTAATCTTGCTGGGACTCTAGCAACCATTTGTACCAATGCGTCTGTAGTAGGATTATAGTTGTATATTATCTGTGAATCTTCCGCATACCATCCATTAAATATGTATGCAGAGTCCTTGTTTGAATTTGTAGGATATGATACCCAAGTTGCAGTTATAACTTGGACGCTTACTGGTAATGAATAAATAGATTGAGGAATGTCGGTTGCTGTATCGTATTTCAGAATGTCCTCTCCGTCATTTCCACTAACAATGTAGACGCTTCCTTTTCCGTCTGAAGCTACACCTGGTAAGTAACGTAGTTCTTGGAGTGGATTGACTTGTTGGATTGATGATGTTGAGATAGTTGGAGTATACTTAAATACCCTTGAATCTACTGAATATGTATTGTAGTCAATACCACCAAAGTAGTAGAATGTTCCATCGCCATTAGTTCCAATTCGACCAGATGAGATTGGATCAGGAAAGTTTGCAG